>BNCR01000001.1:35891161-35963317 GCA_014656515.1 Oryzias celebensis | reverse complement strand
GTCGTTTTTATTCTCGATTTTGAAACCTGTACAGAACGAATTCACTGCGGACAGACAAAGTAGTCCAGCGGTGATGCACGTGCGCCGTCATGCAGAAGCTTCTGGTGATCCCTCTGTCGCTCTGTTTGCGCAGGAATCACAACTGGTTATTATTTGAATTGTGGGAGTTCAAAAAAGACCTTTTTGTGCAACATATTCAAAGCAGTTTGGCTGTTTCTGTTCTGGACGTCAGTGGAGTTGTTGCGGCGCGGCGCGTGGGGCGGGTGGCCGCAGTGTCGCCCAGGGCGGGGCCTGCTTTGGGCCACAATTACAGGCGATGACTTTCTCTTCGTTGCTTTTTTCCCGGGTGTGCGGCACGTCATTGCGTCACATAATTCCCAGCATGCATTGCGCCTCGAAAACTTTTTTTGTTTTTTAAAGAAAAACCCTTTTCAGGTTAACTTTATGTTTCTTTTTATATTAGCGTGATATTGTATGTAGTTCAGTTTCTAAAATCGCTACAGATTGAAAAATCTTGAAAATGTGAAAACCTTGACTTTGCAGTGTCGGAATAACGTGTATAAAAAACCCGTCGCTGCCAGCGCACTGTTTGAGGATTGGTGGCAGTACTCAAGACTATATCGACATGTACGTAAAAATCGTATGTGTGCTCCCTATGGGCCTTAAGCGCATACGGAGCCGGATGAGCATCACTCCGGAAGTCCCAGGACAGCCTGGAGCTAGGAGGGAGCAACGCGGGAGCAGTCAGGTGAGGATCCTCGTGTAGACCGTCGGCGTGTAGAAGGTAACTCTGCTCCTCCTCCGGGCCTAGTACGGTTTCGACTGAAGGTTTGGATCAGTGTCCATTCAGCATTAGTCGAGTACCAAGCACCAATCCTTTTGTTCCATTCAAAACGGAACTGACATATATATATTATAATATATATATATATTATATATATATATATATACATATATATATATATATATAATATATATATATATTATATGTGTGTGTATATGTATATATATATAATGCCATCATAGAATAACAAATTCTTTCTTTAAAATCACTCCAATCAACTCAATCCATGGAATATCACTTGTCTTTAAAAAAAAACAAAACAAATGACAACACTCAAACTCATCAATTTTTAAACATGCAATCAAGAACTAAAAAAAGAAGTACTTTATCTAAACTTAGACAAACATCATTTGACTTAACCACTAAAATACACCAGGACAAGGGGATTCATCTTTTTTCAAGTCACACTCTAGTGCTCTATTGTTATTCTCAATTAGGACCATTTGTACTCATTCAAATTTCACTTTGCACATTCATTCTTTTCTAGCCTTGGAGGGCCTGAGACACCTCACAGGGGACAAAAACATCATTCCATTTTACAACAACAGCTTTGGAATGGAATTAACTTGCATAACGACACTCATCAGTTAAGGTTGCATCAAGAAAAATGCAGGAAACCATTTATTACTTACTTCAAATTGGAGCTTTAATGTGATGAGAGGAAGAGCTTCAGCTTGAATCAATTCATCATTTCAGCGTACAAACAAGGAAGTAAACAAGAATGAATGTCAAATCCATTCACAGGTTAACTTCCTAAACTTCAGCCCACTCTTGTTTTTCCACATCAAAAGAATACAAGGAGAATATTTATTAGAACATTCTAGCACACTGTATGGTCACCTCTTTGTAAAAGTCCAAGTGTTTCCACACATGGGACAGATGACTAATGACGGTTGATGGTTTTTTTGCTGCATCACATGGGAGTTGTCCGCGATGATGACATGTGGTCATTTTTGCGTTATATATTCAAATAAACCTACCGTACCTCAATCCAAACGGTATTGTCCAAGATTGACCATAATCCATGTATTTTCTGTTGAAATGATTGCTAATGGTTTAGGCCAATTCCATGAATAATTTACCACAGACAGATTATTTTGACTGGATTATAGGAATTTTAACTGATTTCTAGATGAAGCCACTAAATCACTGCACCTCTATTTCTTATAGTAATGAGTGTTTTCTACTTGAACTATTTTTCAATTGATCATTTCATCTGATGTCAAATGAATGACTTTTGGCAGTTTCACTGTAACGTCATGACATTTATTTCTAGTTTGATGATGGCAGACTTTGTGCTGTCTGAAGAGGACAAGCTTGACAAACACAACCTGACAGCTTTCATGAAGGAGAACAGCCTGGAGCTGATTGTCCTCTTCAACCTAGAGGTAAACAGACAGAATTATTAAAAAAAAAAAAAAGATCATCTCTGTTGCATTTGAGTTGATCTGAGTGTGTTTTCAGACATCAGACAAGATCTTCACCTGTGGTGTGCGGCTGCACTGCCTTTTGTTCATCAGCTCCACTGTGCAGAGTCAGATGAGCTGCTGGAGGAGTACAAGGCTGTTGCCAGACAGTTTAAAGGAAAGGTAGGAGCCTGAAGTGTGCTAACGCCTTAAGGTGCAAACTTGACTGTTTTTTGAGAACGGTTTATCCTCTCTGAGAATTTTCTTGAAAGCTCGGCCACTTTTTCTTGTGTAACGCAGGTGCTGTACATCCTGATGGACATAACGACAGCCGTGTCACACGTGCTGAATGACTTTGGCTTGTTAGAGCCGGACGCCCCACTGTGCGCATCATCAACATGGAGACACAGAAAAAGTTCAGAATTGACCATAGACTCTGTGAGACAGCTTTCCCAGGAGGTGGTTGATGACACTGCAGAGGTAACACTTTAGCTCAGCTGATGTGAAGTCAAGCAGGAGCACTGAACTCAGTAAGCTGTTCCTTCTTTGGTTACTTCAGCCATACTTTCGGTCTGAGGACATCCCCGAGGACTGGGACAAGGGCCCAGTTAAAGTCCTGGTAGCCAAGAACTTTGAGTCCGTTGCCATGAACCCGACCAAAAGCGTCTTCGTAGAATTTTGAAAGTTATTCTAACTTTTTATATATTTAGCTGTGTAGTGTTTTATCCCAGTTCCAGTATGTGCTTCTTAAAGTTTATTAGCTATTTTAAACGTACTCTAAAATGATGCAGATGTTCTGACTAAGTTCACACGTACCACCCCAGCGGGATTGCAATGGACTCCAGCAGCCTGAGTCTCCGCAGTTCATTAGAAATTGAATTTTTATCAGATTGGGTCTTTAAGAAAGTATGTAAAAATGTATGTTTTGTCCAAGACTAAAATGTAGGAAGCAAACATGTAAAAAGAATTGTAAATCATGAACAGAAAACATGTTATCTCATTTATTTTGCAAGCAGAAAATCTCATCAATGGATTTTTACAAACTTAAAAAAGAAAGAAGCAAGTTTGTAATCTTGTAACACATGTCTGAATGGTAACACCTTAGAGTGCACAAAAAGAGGGACAATGTTTCATTATTGCAGAATTCTTCTAGTTCTAATATTGTTCTTGCTGTCTGCAATACGGTTATTGATCACTAGGGGATGCTAACGGACTCTTAATGAATACTTAGCCTCTTTCTCTTGTCAGTCACCAGTTCTTGTTGGATTCTCTGCAGCATCTGAAAGCTGTCAATGACAAATCCTAACATTCAGGCCAGCACAGTTGGCAGTGTTTTCTTCCACCCCTTCACAGTGTGTTTATGTGTGTGCAGATGCTCCTTGGTGTGGACATTGTAAGGAGCTGGTTCCAATCTGGGAGCTGCTGGGAGCTGCTTCTAACCACGTGAGCTGTGCAGAGAGATTACCAGACTGAAGGATGAACACTGTCTCCTTTTCTTTCAGAACCAGCTCGCCGTGATTCACTCGCTGTGAGCGTCCAATCACATCAGGAGATGACACCTGCTCACAAAACACAAAGTGATTGATGCAGTAGGAAAAATGCACAAAGTCCAAAAGTGAACAACTTTCAAATCTACACTCTCTCCTTCCAGGTGAGCCGCCAGCTAACATCCACCACCATCCACCCCCAGTACTTCCTGCACATGAAGACGACATCCGTCACTGGAACTGCTCGCCACAGCAGAAGATACGGATGCAGACAGAGCTGGAGTCCATGGGTCTTTGGCCAGCTTCTTTGCCTGTCAGGAACCCCATGAGGATGTGGTCATTGTGGCGTCAGCCACCACAACCAGAGCTGATTGACAGCATCCATGATCTACCATCCCCAAAGTACTTCCAGCTCCACCCGTTCTTCATCTGGAAGCCGGAAATGACCAAATGATGGGCAGGCTGAGGAGCAATGACTGTTTTCCATGCCTTAGCAGTTGTATTTGGCCTCAGGTTGTGTCAGCAGGTGTTGGTAGACCAAGGGTGATAGTTGGGATCACCGGGCAGTACTATCTGCTGTCCTCCAGAGCGTACTGCAGAGTTTGCTGTAAGAGGTGGTTCGCAGACAACCCTTTATGGCTGGAAAAACTTCCAAAGAGGTTTAGGAACCTGCTTCCAGCCACGCTGACTTACAAGAAAGCAATCTGCAAGTCTGTCATGGATGAGCTCCGGAGGACGGGCAACTCCCCTACAGAAATGGCAAATCCAACGAACCAAATCATGCACCGGAAATACGAGCCAGGCAGCCTGCCCACGGTTGCAGTGAACTTTTGGACCGGCTTTCTGCTTCAACCACACTCCCAAAGTTGCCAGGAAGGTCAGCTTTTCATGTGGGACCATGTGATCATACGGCGTGATGAATGAAACCTGGATGATCGTGTCATGGGTGATGCTGCAATCTGAGAGTGACGAGTCGCTGCGGCCCACGTATGAGGGACTGGCAACACGTTCTAACAACGCGGGTGGAGAAGGCAAGGGGTGGACAGGTGAGACTTTCACGCAGAAGATCAACATTTCAAATGTCCTTTCATTGTTGCAAATGCCAGAATGCTGTGCACAAATATTTTGTGGCTACGCTTGAACTTTACCACATTCAAGCTCAATCATCACCAAAAATGGGGATAAACACTAATTGTCAAAGAGACCCTGCTCCTTCCTAATATTTGCCTCGATCACTTTCTTCAGGGACTGCTGTGCAGCCTTTGTTGTGGGGGAGACACGTGCAGGAGAACATTTAAGCTGGGAGTCCTGGGAAACGACCGACGCCGTCATTGCTGAGGCAACAACAGGACAGCTGATCAACTCCTGCACGTCCAGGTCCCACTACACCTCTGCCATCATCCTAAAGTTGGATAATAAGCTAGCTGTCTTAAAACAGAGGAATGCTAGCCGAATAATTGATTCTGTTGTAAATGCAGTAAGTCATTTCTTATTTTAAAAACATTTCCAGATTTGACTTGTATAACTGACTGTCTTTAGATGCTGACATGTTAACATGGAAATCTTAAGACGTCATACTTGATTTGAAGACACTAAGCAATAGTTTTCAGCTACAGATTTCTTCATCTCAAAGTACTTGTTGGTTTAAGCTAATTTGTGTATTGTGCTTTTCTAATTTCAGGTGTGAAAACTTGAGGCAATAGGGTACCATCCCGTTTTCTTTTTTGGCAGAAGAGCAAACGCATCGAGTACGTGGGATGTGAATGTCATAACCCATTTTGAGCGCACTGCGACAAATCAAGATTTATTGAAAGGGATGCAGAGAGCCTATGAATTGCTCTTGACACTAGATAGGAGTAAAACTTTTCTTTTAATGTCCACTACTGTTCCAAAGGTTTAGAACAAAGCAATTGTTCCTCTTGAGTTATTTATTATGCCATAAATTGCAGAGTATAAGTTGTGCTTCTTTGGATAGTTTGGCCAGGTGTCTGGTTTCTGTTTTTTTTTTTTTTTAAACATAAATATCCTCATATTTTCGGGGTCTCTGAATGGTATCATGAGCCCAGACATGGAGACGTGATTACCGATGCTTTTGTTGAACTCTTTTAAGAAAAACAAATGAACCTGATCTCTAAACAGCATCAATGTCTTCCATACCGTACATGAGATAAACATTCGATACTTCTATGTTGTGATGAGTCTAAAAAGTTCTCCCACACGGGTTCGGAGCATCCAGTCTCTCAACACATGTTTGGATGAGCATTGATTTTGAGACCGTGGATGTGAATTTGACACATGAATGGTGGTCTGTGTGAATCCAGCCTTATGCCTTTTAAGCTTTTGTTAGTTGACTATGACTTGAGGTACTTTTGCCTTTTTACTATTGAAAAGGGGCCCTATATCATAGAGGGTCTATTTCATCCTGGTCTTCAGCCTTTCAGAGTAAACTATCCAAATATATGTAATCTATTACCTTTGGCCCACTCAGCTTTTTGTCTAGTAAGAAAAAGTAAGACGACGCAATCTCTGAGGCACCGCCTTTCCCTCCTTGCGTGTGTTGCCCATGTCATGACATCATCGTCTAGCTGGCCTCGGCAGCGTGTGTGAATTTAAACATGCAACATCGGAACTTTTGCAATGATGGATCCACATGTTGTGCATTTAATGTAAATGAAAGCGTTTTGCTTATCACCGCTATCTCCACGGAGACAGTGGGTGTTAGCTTGGAGGCAGTGCTGGCAGCGCAGACTCTTCCTGGAAGGCGCTGTTCTTACTTATTTATGTCACAATATGAGAACCTGCCTCAATGGTTACAAAAGAACAGGTAAAGAACATGCTTACCTTGCATAACCTCTTAGATAAATACATTTAGACATCTGTTTTTATATTAAATGTGCATTTCTCTATAAAACCTCATGTTTTGTAGGAACGTCCGTACCATTGGGACCCTGCAATTCTACACAAGAGCAGTCTCAGACCAATGCTGATGTACAGGAGCAACCTTTGATTGTAGCAGAGAAACTCGTCCAGGAACAAACTACGACTGTCGCTGAGAAAGTCCCCGAGGAGCAACCTGAGACTGTGTTTGTGCTGGACCTTGTTCCTCTCGCTCCTCCAGTAGTTCCATCACTTCAGTCTTTGCAGAGAAAAAAAAGACTTAGAAGCCGATCTGCAGCAGCATCGAGCTACATCCATCCACCAGCTGTTGACCATGCCGTCTCCCTGTCTTGGGCTCAGGATGGCCTTTGTGAAAATAAAAAGGGTCGTTTCTGTTTTCTTTGGTCCCAAGATTAATTTGATTCCTTAATGGCCTAAATTTAAGACATTAGTGCTTGTCTTTATTTTGCTTAAGAACTTCTGAACTAGTATGCTGTGGTTTTTCCAGAGCTGCTTTTTCTTGGTTGTCACAGACAGTCTTCTATCATTTTAGTCAACTGGAAATAGTTTAAGTCTATTTTTATTCTTTTTTTTCCCGTCTGTAAGGTTGTTGAAGTTGTTGAAGCCATGACTGGGAAGAGGATAAATGCGGTAAAACTCTGCTCTTTTGAAGTTATTTTTCAACAGACGGCAAACAAAACGTTTTGATTTTATTTTAGTTACCCATGGACTTATGGGCCCTCAGTCCACAAGGGCCAGTGTCTTCTAACATTCAGATATTTTCCCAGTCCAGCACACCTAAATGACATGCTTAAACTGCCTCCTCAGCAGGTTGTTACGCACAAAGTCCAAATGATCAAAGTTTTCCATTCAGCTGTGTGGAAACAGACATGTCAGACATTTGCAGACAATGTTACTGGAGAACTAAAGGTTTACAGCTGAGGACTAAACAAAGTGCAGCCTTCAACACTCATTTACAATGTCAATGAAACAATGCACCGTCATGAAATGGCACTTCCATATTGTCTGTACACTGTTGGGTTGTACTTATGTTCAATGTGATGCTGTATTTCCTATCACACAGTAGGCTACCAACAGTCCTATAAAAATGTACATTTCAATAAGGGTTTGAACATTGTTCTACATATTTTTAGTCCTTTTTGAAAGCTTCTCTAAAATGATATAATGGCTGTGTTGCCTGATGAGAAATGTGTAATTCCTGTTGTACATGTTGTTATATTTCTTCTGCATAGGGAAAAGCTGAAGTGAATGTGCGATGGATCCCTCGGCCTGTTTGCTGAGAAGGAGTTTATCTAGTTTATATTTATGAAGTGTAGGATGAATGAATATTCCATCGTGGAGTTGTTCAAATAACAACGCATTACATTCAGCATAATATGCAGTTAATGGTGAGTAAATAGCAAAGTGTGTATTTTGAAGAGTAAATATTGTATATAATATTGAGTACATATTTTGTGAGTCTTGTTATCTTCTGAGTTGTATTTAACTTAGGGGCGGGGGGACTTTTTGACTTGTGGGCCACAAAGGGTTCTAAAATGTGGCAGAAGTAGGGCCGGAGCAGAAGCAGATGCATGGATTGATTTAGTAGTTAACTGCAAAAAAAGACAAAATAATAGGAAATTTGGACAAAAACATGTTTTACTTTTGATTTGAAAAGAACATCTATATTTTAAAAGCAGAAGATAGTTGAGTTTTTATTGAAAAACTTTGACTCTGTTTTCTCATTTAGATTTCAATTGCTCTATGGGCTGATGTCCCTCCAGGGAAAACAGGAAATTGAAGAAATGCTGCATTCCTGTGGTGTTGGAATAATCAGAAAAATCATTGTCCGACTCAGAAAACACACATGAAGGTCAGAAAAACAACTCCAGTTTCCAAAACCAAATGAATCCACAATAATGTCTTGCACCAAAGGTCAGTGTTTTTATAGTGCAGCATCCATGTGGAGACACCAGACATGCAGGGAAAATAAATCAATCATTGATTATGGAAATAAATGGTTTTCATTTGTCAGGACAGATTCAATAGTTTAACGGGTCACATGTGGCCCCCGGGTCTTATTTTCCCACCCCTGATCTAGCATTAAGTGCAGGTGCAGAAAGAAATCCACACCCAGACTTTCAGATCATTTCAAATGTGTTTATCTTTTCTAGTGGCAAAACCTGGGATGATGCATGGGAACCTGCAATCAACTTTTCACAGCACCTTCCCATCCCCTAAGTGGAAGAACTTTAAGCCAGCGAGGATGTTCTTTTTCTTTCTGCTTCTTCTTTCAGGGGTCGCCACAGCGAATCAGTTGTCTGGAGCTAACCCTGTCTTCTGCATTCTCTTCTCACATCAACACATAGAACATCCTCTAAAGTCTTCCTGTATTCTGCCTGGCAGCTCAAGACACAGAGTCCTTCTATATATTTCTATTTTCATGGTCTCTCTTCTGAACATGTTCTTCAGTTTTGATTGGGACTAAGTAGAAATGTCACTTCTGCCATTGTCAGTCGTATGTTTATCAATAAAAACTGTGGACTTTGAAAAAGGTTTCAATGTTGGTTTTTATTTTACCTTTACAGAGACATTAAATTCACAAAGTGAATGTGTTTAAAATCATTGTTTCAAGGAAAATGTCCTTAACCTGCAAGTGGAGTCAAAGAGCTGTCACCGTTACCACTAAATTGTCCGTAGAAGATGGTGCTGTAAACATTTGGTGAATATGGAACGGGAAGCTTGTTTGACATGTCTTGTACTCTGTTTTACATAATGTTATTTATAATATAAAAAATGAACACAAATCTATTGAAATGATAGAATTTACCAGGTTGTAGTGCAAACACGTTTGTTACAGTGTGTTCAGAAACACTTTAATATTGTTTTCTATTCAATATGTCTGGAGTAAATGTCTATGTTGTGTAAAAAAGACATTTACAGCAGAAATCTGTCACAATGACAAAAATATAGATTAAAGCTATTGGTTTGCTTACTAAAGGAATTTCATGAGCAATTATTTCCAACTAGGGTCCAACAAGCGGCATCATCGTGTACCAGGGAGTGACTGTCCATGCGCAGAATGGTCGTATGTACTTTACTTTAAAGTTGTAGGATTTTACACATGAGCAGTGTCGCTCGGTTAGTTTTGTTCCATGTTTTTTTATTCGTTTTTACCTGCATTAATTAAGCTTTTCCCACTTTCAGACGACGTAAAAGGCACTTATTATAGTTAAACATATTAACCCTTTGTCGCCAAAAGCCACGCGGCTACGACATCAGTGTAAAAAAACTGCAGAAAATAAACTTCAACTTGTTTTAATACTCTTGTGATTGATATTCTATTGAGTGAACAACAATATTGCTGTTATTTTTTATGAAGACTGAAGGCAGGAAGTCCTCCGCAATGCGCTTCCAAGCTGCTCAGCTAAAGGCATTGCATGCAAATGTCCTTCAATATCAGGACTAAGGTCATGACCCCCCCATCATGAACTAAAGTCTTGTTCCAGTTTAATATCACCACCTGCTTCTTCACATGACTTTTTTAGACAGACAAGTTCGAGGCAGAGGTGAAGGAGGAACCTGCATTTCCTAATGTGTGAGATGACAATTTCATAGAATCAGAGCATCCAGATATGTGACAAGAAATCAGGGGGCCAGACAAGAGAAGTATGTCTGTTAGGCTGGGGACAGGAGAGGAGGATGCTGAGCATTTTTCATACACTGTTGATGCAGTTGTCGGCCACTGAAGAACTTTTCCTGGTCAGCAACAACTTCATTCACTACCACTGGGCTCTGCTCCTCACCAGGCCAATACCATCCCTTTGCGGTGGCAGCACCATACTGGGGGATGTGCTTCAGTTGCAGGACAGGGCATACTAGTCATGCCATTAATGCAGCACTATACAGAAAAATTGCTGACAGGGCCGGCGTCTTATTCCATTCTGAACTGTTCCTGGTCAAGCAAACAAGAATCAAGTAGTTAGATGGCTTCCACAAAAGGGAGTTAGGCATAGGCTTCTGGCGGTGCTCAAGGCACTCCTGACCTGAGACTGGGGTGAAGATTTCTATCAGTGTCTTTCAATGGCACATCCCCCAGACCTAAACCAGAATTATTTCATCTCTAGGGATTAGAAAATGTCTGTATAGCAATGACTGACTTCCATCCTGATGTAACAACAGAGGAATGCTTACAACTCCCCCAAAAAACAGTGGTATCAAGCTTATAACATCATAATCAGAAAGACCCATGCCTTTTTTGGGTTTTGTTTGTAACCAAAGGTGCGTCAACATCATATTAATTAAATGCTGATAATGGGCTACTGATTTAAATATTATATTATTTTCTTTTTTTAACTGGTGCAAATTTGAAGGACATGTTTGTTGCAGATGCTGTACTTTAAAAAAAAAAATACCACATTTACACAATATAAACATTGTTCTTTATTGTTTTGTATTTTTACCAAAAAAAGGATTGACACACCTTCATTAAATCTTAAAAATTAGAAAGACTCCTGAACATAAAACATTTGGAATATGGAAAAAAGGTGTGCCTTATTGACTGTGAAAAAAATGGTCAAACAAAAGATTATGTCCAGAAATGTTGCAGTACAAAGATCAAACTAGCTATCAGCCAATCACCATTGTCATTTTAAATAACATGAACAATTGACTCGCAGAGCAATTAACAGGAACATCCCGTGACACAGACATCACTGCACACGTAGTGATACTCTCTAACAGCAGGCAGCCTGCGAGTTGTTGTTTCCTGTGTGAGTGTGTGCGTACATTTGGATGTTTCTGTCTTAGAGCTGGTAGGTCTTTAAGAGCCAGTAAATTTGAAAACGTGTGGTCATTCCTGATTGAAGACACTAATAAGCACCTCTTGAATGTTCCTTTGTTTAGCTTCATGAAAGTTTCATAACATACAGTCAAGGACTATCATCAGACTGTTGGGAATCACTGAAGAGCTCTTCATCTGAAGTCAAGTCAAAGTTGATGTCCTCATCTTCAGTTAAAACCTGCAGAGAGCACCGTCTTGCCTGCAGCTTTATCTGTTTGAGTTGTTCCCGCTCTTTGAGGATGATGCTCTCCAGACCTCTCACACCGTCATCAGTAAGGGCGCAGGACAAACCTTCATATTCAAGATAAATATTAAACAAGTGTTCCACAAAGAGGCTCATCATTTGACATGGTGTTAGAAGTAATTCCGACAGAGGACGGATCTCTGTTGCTGTAAGATGCCTAATTTCAAGCCGCAGGAGACCTTTACTTTCGACAAGCCAGGAGAATGGGCTACGTGGACTCAACGATTCCTCCGTTACCGAACAGCAACAAAACTAAATGAAGAGTGGGATATGAAGCGGAGAACGTGATAAAATCCTTCTCCTTCACGGCCGGAGGGGATGAGAGTGACTTTGATGTGGTTTTGAACAATTTTGACGATTACTTTATACCACAAAGAAATGTCATACATGAGAGTGCTCAGTTCCATCAACGGACACAGAAACCTGATGAAAAGGCGGAGAACTTCATTGGGAACGCATGTGCCAGTCTAGAGCTGTCATGGAGGTCAGGGATGAAACAAAAGAGGACAGTTCATTCTACCTCGGTGCGGTGGACTCAGAAAACACCAGGGGCAACTGGTCAGTGACTTTAGGGCTGGGTGAAACACCGGTGTGCTTTAAGATTGATACAGGGGCAGATGCTGCTGGGATAAATCTCAAAACCTTTAGCACTCGGAGGCAGAAGAAGACTCTAACTAAATCAGATGTCCCTCTGGTCAGCCCAGGAGGACAGTTAAAGAGTATTGGAGTTTTTAAAGCACTGGTCAGCCATAAGGAGAAACATCACATGATGCAGGTTTTTGTGGTTGCCGGTCCAACTGTGAATAACCTGCTTGGGAGAGTAGCGGCTGTAGCTCTCGGCTTGGTGAAAAGAGTGGAAGCTATAAGCGAGGCATTTGGAGAACAAGGCACATGACAAACAGAGCCGGTCAGAATCCATCTTAAAGATGGAGCAGTGCCGTATGCAGTAACCACAGCCAGGGGAGTACCACTTCCAGTAGTGCCCAAAGTTAAAGAGCAACTCTGCAGGATGGAGAACCTGGGGGTTGTTGAAAAGGTCACCCAGCCAACCGACTGGTGCAGTCCCATGGTGCCAGTCGTGAATGCAAAAGGAAAAGTGTGTATCTGTGTAGATATGAAAAGAGGGAATGAGCAGGTGAGAAGAGAGAGATACATGCTTCCCACCATTGAAGAGATCCTAGTAAAACTAGCAGAGGCCAAAGTCTTCTCCTCGCTTCAAGTGGATTTTGGCAGATCCCTCTGCACAGTGAGAGTAGCCTGCTGACCACCTTTATAACACCTTTTGGCAGATACTGTTTTAAACGAAGGCCCTTTGGCATCAGTATCACTCTTGAAATCTTCCAGAAGAAGATGCATGAAATACTGTCAGACCTGGAAGGGGTAGAAGTATATATGGATGATGTGTTCATATATGAGTCGGACATGCTGGAACATGGCGCACGCCTGGAAAAGGTTCTGGAGAGAACACAGAGAGCTGGGCTAAAACTGAACAAAGACAAGTGTCACTTCAGGCAGGAACAGCTGAACTTCCTGGGACACGTGGTGAGTGAGAACGGCATTCAGCCAGATCCAGGGAAAGTCAAGGCAAAAGCAGAGCTGACAGCACCTACAAACCTGAAAGAGCTGAAGCGGGCGCTTGGTATGATTATGTGGGAAAATACATACCTCATCTGGCGACCATCGGAGCACCACTATCCGAGCTCCTAAAAACAGACGTAGTATGGATCTGGGGAGAACCACAAGAGAGAGCGTTCTACAACCTGAAGCAAGCTTTGATGAACACACCTGTACTGGCTTACTATGATCCAAACAGGCCGACAGCTTATCAGCCGACGCCAGCAGCTATGGGCTCGGAGGAGTGCTTTTACAGCAACACAAGGAATCCTGGAAGCCAGTAGCTTACTGCTCCAGAAAACTAACCAGTGCAGAAACACGTTACGCACGAGTGTCTGGCAGGGGTCTCGGCATGTGAGCATTTAGGAAAATACTTGAGGAGGATGGACCGATTCAAGTTAATAACAGACCACAAACCTCTGGTCCCCTTGATCAACACTAAAGACCTGGATACAGTTCCAATCAGGTGTCAGAGACTGTTACTGAGGCTGATGAGGTCCAACGCTGCGGCAGAGTACACACCTTGTGGTGGCTGACACGCTGTCTCGAAGTCCGGCGTCCAGCACCACGGTCAGCGACACTGAAGCTGATATCCGCTGCTACGTGGATTCTCTATTGAGCAACATGCCGGCATCTGGAGGAAAACTGGATGAAATTAGGAGCGCCACAATGGCAGACAGAGAACTGCAAGCCGTAGTTAAAAGGATAAGGAACGGATGGCCAGACGACACCCGTTCACTGAGTTCATTGGAGAGAGCTTACTATCACTACAGAAGCGAGCTCTCAGAGTCCCAAGGGCTTATTATTTGGGGAAGCCGTATAGTGATACCGCTATCAATGAGAGCTGAGATCCTGAGCAGAATCCATGAGGGGCACCGAGGCCTTTCCAAATGCAGAGAGCGAGCACGAGCATCGGTGTGGTGGCCAGGACCTTCAGCAGATCAAAAAGAAAGATTGGACCGATGTGAGTTTTGCTGTGAAAATAAAAAAGCACAGAGAAAAGAACCACTTCATCCAACCCCCTCCCTGACAGACCCTGGCTGAAGGTGGGGATAGATCTGTGTGAACAAAAGGGAAAAAACTACCTGGTAATCTCAGATTATTATTCTCGTTATCTGGAGATACTAGAATTACCAGTTACATCTGCGGATCAAGTTGTTGGAAGACTGAAAGCCACGTTTGCCAGATATGGAATCCCTGATTCAGTCTTCTCTGATAACGGACCCCAATTTGCACGTGAAATATTCAAAAGATTCAGTCAAGAGTATGACTTTAAACACGTCACCTCGAGTCCTTACCATTCTTCAGGAAACGGGCATGCAGAGCGGGCTGTGCAGACTGCAAAAAGAATCCTGCGGCAGGAGGATCCTTTGCTGGCCCTTATGAGCTTCCGGACCACGCCCACCTCATCAGCTGGCATGAGTCCAGCAGAACTTTTGATGGGCAGGAAAATCCGCACAACACTACCAACACTAGACTGTAATTTAGTCCCCAAGTGGCCTGACCTGTCACAAATCAAAATGAGAGATGATAGAGAGAAGGTGAGACAGGCCTTTTACTTCAACAGGAGACTCAGAGCTCGAGAACTCCCTGTCCTACAGCCGGGGAGAAAGGTTCTCATTAAACTGGACTCAGAAAGAAGGTGGACAAGTCCATCAACTGTAAAGCAGGAGGGGGCCTCCCAGCGATCACTCGTGGTTCACTCACCATCTGGAGGAGAGAAGAGAAAAAACCACAGACACCTGTAGCCTCTTCCTCTGGTGACAGAACAACAAGACCACAAGATCGGAGACTGACCACAACTCAATCAAGGACTGCGATCAAAGCCTGGGACCAGAACATTTGGTAAAGCGGACTCTGGAAGGGTGTACAATAACTAGGTCAGGAAGAGTCTGTAAACCCACTGAAAGGCTAAACTTGTAAAAAGAGAGAAAAGGAAGTTGATTGCAGTTTAATTAGAGACAGGAAGATGGTTAATTAATACAAGAGAAAATGTGACAAGTAGTCAAGTTAAGATACAGTGTTAATCTGTAGAGTTTACTACCTCTAGTTGTTGTTGAGTTTAAAAGGGGAGGTGTCCAGAAATGTTGGAGTGACCATCTTCATTTACAGACAATCTTTTGGGGAGTCTCTTGAAAATGCGTTTAACCAAATCCTGACTGAATCCAAACACCAAAGTAAAATCTGTATTTTAAAAACATCCTGAGGTTTAAAAGAAACATATAACTGAATATCATCGGGGGAAAAACAAATGTAAGAAATGACCTTAAAAGAGCTTATAATATGCTGCAAAGGCAGCAGATATAAAATGAACAGTAAAGGTCCCAGAACAGACCCCTGTGGCACACCGGAAGTGGAGGGCGCAGAGGAGGACTCAAATTGAGAAGACGCACAGAAAATGAGCTTCCACATAGATAGGAGGAGAACCAGTTTAAAGCAGAACCATCTACCCCGACCCAGTGTTTCAGCCTGTCCAAAAGGACATGATGATTGACAGTGTCAATGGCAGCGGTCAAGTCCAGCAGCAGTAACACGGAGCGATGTCCAGCATCACTCTCCATCAGGATGTCATTAGTGACTCTTAGACGGGCAGTTTCAGTGGAGTGGGCTCTGCGAAAAACCTGACTGAAACTGTTCCAGAACGCCATGACTGTCTAGAGCAGCTGTGAGTTGTTTGGCAACAACCTTTTCCAAGATTTTAGAAATAAAGGAGAGGTTGGAGATGGGTCTGTAACTGCTCATGAAGGAGGGATCAAGTCCAGGTTTTTAAGGAGAGGAAAGATGACAGCTTTTTTAAAAATATTCTGGGACTTGACCAGACAGCAGAGATGATGTAATTATTGCCAGGACACTAGGACCAATGGACTGGGAGACATCTTTAAACAGAGATGTTGGTATCACATCGAGAGAACAGGATGATGTCCTCATTGTGCTGATCAATCTGGTTAACTCCGGGAGAGAAACAGGTAAAAACTTATCTAAAATCACTGGCCAAACAGCACTGGGAAGAGAACTGGGACCAGGTGTGGGACATGGAGAGTTTCTCACTTTTTCAATAAAAAAGGATAAAAATACATTTCAGTCATCATTCGAGTGAATGGGAACAGCAGATGGACTAGGGGTAACAACGTTACAGTCAAAAGTTAGTAATCATTACAATCAAACTGTAGTAATGATAGAAATGACATAACTTGTCCTGTCCAACACCTGAGCAAACAGATATGAGCTGAGAGCCTCTTGTATTAGACAGATTTTACTCTTACAATCGGGGGTTATAAATCATAGCGAACACAAAATGTATGTTGGTATAACCCCCTTTTGAAATTTAAACGAAACTTTATTAATATTAATTTTGTTTGTGTTCTTTTTGTTGGACTGGACGGAAAAAGGAAAGGGGGAAAAGGAGAGAGTTGAGGGGTGAAGGGGGGAAAGAGAGATGGTGGATTATATACGTTTCGAGAAGGACTACTAGGAAGGGAAGGTAGAGTTGTTAATCTACAGGCAACAAAATGCTGGAGCTTATACCCATTCCAATAGTGAGTGTTAGTCTAAAATGGGCGGGGCCTGTCCACACACTCAGCTGCCACAAACATACCTGCTGGCTCCAAGAGTGTTCACAAACTTGTCCACATCCAGTTCACACGCACACTAGTGCATACCAACCAACACATGTAAAGCATTACATTCTGACACGCACACTATTTGAAGGTGCAAAGGTGAGCCGACGCCTGTGCTCAGGTGAATGTTATGTTAAGCTGAAGTGGATGATGGAATGAAAAGGAAAAAAAAGGAGGGAGAGCTCCCAGCCATCCCCACACCAAGACCTCCGCCGAGGCAGCAGCGCCGACCAGAGCCCGCCCCTGCACCCATACTGTGGGGTCAACGGAGGAGATCCACCCGCAAAACAGCCCGGTCAAACACCCAGACCAGGGCCCGCAGGACCACCACATGGGCCCCCAACACCCAAGTGCAGTGAGGCACGGAAGCGCAGCGTGCAAGGCCCAGCCCAGTCAGAAGAGCAGCCCTCCCACCGCGCCAGGCGGCCCAGCACGGGGACCCACCCCCGAGAGCCCCACCACCCCAGAAAAGCCGCCCACCACCACCCAGGAGTTCTGAGCATCCCCCCACCCCAGCCCTGGGTATGAGCCTGGGCCCCCCATGGGAGACCCGCTCCAAAGCTCCAGGCAGCTGTGGAGATCCAGAAGAGAGCACGGCGGGGGGCAGCTACCCCCATCTAGAGGAGGGAGGACCAAGAGAAGTGGGGGTCCCCGAAGGTGTACACTGCCTGACCAGGCTCTCCTTATGTTGTCCTAAAACCCACAAGGGCCCGGCACCCGAGGGTAAGGACCAGAACCCACACCACAAGGACACAGACACCCTCCAGGCTCAGATGGAACATCATCCCCCACTCATGGACTTGCCACTGGGCCCAGGAGGCAGACACCCAAGAGACAAGGCCACCACTGCTGAAGGCCCTGTTCCCTCCACCGGGGATGGGGTAGGGGACAGAAGTTAAGTGGTCCCACAATCCCTGTGTAATGTATTTTTGTGTGTGTTGAGGTGTGTTTCTTGTGGTTGAAGGGTGTGTGTAATAAAGGGTGCAGTTAAAATTGGCGAGCAGGGCACTGAGGACATCTCCTGATTGCTTACAGGGATGTCTAATCACCCCCCCACCAAGGATCCTACGTGTCTAAGGTGCATTTAAAACCAAGAGAAGGGGGAGAAACTGTGCGGAAACCATAGGAGGGGGGACCACTGCCAAGTGGCTCGGCCCCCGAGGTATTCCGCAAATGCACACCCCCCCTTCCAACCTAATAAGTGGTCGTATGAGGAAGGAGGGATGGCTACCAGACTGACCCCTGATGGTAAAACAACCATCCCCCCACCCCCCACAGCATTGGGCCCAAGTCTCCCCAGGGCAGAGGCCCCACCGCCCGAAAGCCAACCCCCCAGGCCACCCACCCTCCACCCCACATGAAGAGAGAGGAGCCCAGAGGGGGCCACCGCCCCTGTAGCTACCTGGTCAGGTCCCAGCGGGCCCGAGGAAGCCCCTAGGGTCCCGTACTGGTAATGGACCCCCCGTCTTGCCCACAGACATCCCCTCCCCTGGCCCGCTCCCCCAGACCCCTCCATGGTAGGCTCTTCCTGGAGCAAATGCAGGCCCCAAGAGGGTTGCCCCACCCCGTCCCAGGGCCGGAGAAGGACTGATCCCAGCCCCCAGGTGCAGCCGGGCCGCCCATCCAGCGCAGGCAGACCCCCCAGGGCCAGGGTAAGCCCCCCCAGCACACGCAAAAAGACCCCCTCCCAGTCAAGCCAGACCCCTACCCCACCTGTCTATTTGAAAACATAAACATGAAAAGATAAGCAACAAAGTAAAGTGAACAATCTTACTGAAGGACGTAGGTGTCAAACTCTCGTCCTCAAGGGTCTGTGTCCTCCGACTTCTGATGCATCTTGGTTTTATCACAACTAATCAGAGGAATTTCAACATTAATAGTACTTTGTAGAAAGTGACAGCATGCAATAGAGGTAACATAGCTGTTTCATTCATGTGTGCCCAAGGACATATCGAAATTTTGCAGGACACCACCCATCTAGGATGTAGTTTGACACCTCTTCTAACAATTTATAAACCAAAGTGCTCACACGGCCAAAGCGGACAGTTCGCTGAGCCAGCATTTTTAGAAATGCTTTGCAGGAGAGACCTGGTGCTGCCATCTTCATTTCTTCAAACATGAAGAAGACATCTGTCGCGTAAACAGTGGAAAACTGAAGGGTGGCTGGCCAGAAAACATTTAGATTTAGGTCATGTAGTGTGAAGCGGCTGAGATGAGGGTCAGCACCGCTAAGTCTGAGGCCATGGTTCTCAACCGGAGAAAGGTGGTTTGCCCTCTCTGGGTGGGTGGAGGGCTCCTTCCCCAGGTGGAGAAGTTTAAATATCTTGGGGTCTTGTTCACGAGTGAGGGAAGATCGGAGCGTGAGATCGGTCGCTGTACCGGTCCGTCGTGGTGAAGAGAGAGCTACGCCAGAAAGCAAAGCTCTCAATTTACCGGTCGATCTACGCCCCAATACTCACCTATGGTCATGAGCTCTGGGTCTTGACTGAAAGAACGAGGTCCCGGATCCAAGCCGCTGAAATAAGCTTCCTCCATAGGGTGGCTGGGCGCTCACTCAGAGATAGGGTGAGAAGCTCGGTCACCCGGGAGGAGCTCGGAGTAGAGCCGCTTCTCCTCCACATCGAGAGGAGCCAGTTGAGGTGGCTTGGGCATTTGGTTCGGATGCCCCCTGACGGGGGTGTTCCGGGCATGTCCCACTGGGAGGAGGCCCCGGGGAAGACCCAGGACACGCTGGAGAGACTATGTCTCCTGGGTGGCCTGGGAACGACTCGGGATCCTCCCAGAGGAGCTGGAGGAAGTGGCCGGGGAGCGGGAAGTCTGGGCATCTTTACTTAGACTGCTGCCCCTGAGACCCCGTCCCGGATAAGCGGAAGAAAATGGATGGATGGTTATGTACTCCAGCGGTCCAAGAAGCCTCACACCTCAGCTCTGGCATACTTAGATCATAACAACCTCAAATGAAAGACAAAAACATAAGGCCTTGCAAATACTTACAGATGCTGATCATATAATCAGAATATATAAAAAAGATTTCATTCAATAATTCCATTATTCCATTCATCATTTGATACTGTATTGTGTACATTCATTCCACACCGACCGACATACTTCCAAGATATTTTTAAATATTTTTTCTAAGGATTAAAATTGTTACTAATGCAAACCCCAAATTCAATATCAATAAATAATTGAACATTACTTACGACCAATACAAAGAAAGGACTTTTAGAAATATGGACCAACTGAAAAGTATGAGCATGTATAACATTCAATACTTACTCAAATCTGCTTTGGACTGAATTACTGCTACACACTGAATTATATGACCAGAACCTGTTTATGTAGTTGACTGTTTGTTGGGTTTTGTTTTTTTGCTTTTGAGGTAGAAACAAAGATTTTCTCACCATTTATTAAACATCCTTTCCTGGTTTAATCTTCAAACACTCTGATGGACAATCACAGATGCTGTCTGGAGTCTCTAAAGGTGCAAGTCACGCTAGGAAATTAACACATTTCAAAATTATATATACACACACAAACATCTATGCATATACATATTATCTACATATTTAAGCAGGCAAGGGTGTCCATGTAGTTGGAGAACCTTGGTTTAAGCAGTACAAATTATTACCTAGGTCATAACCTTGAACTTACCATCATGGCATAGAGCCATATTTGAGACATATGTCGTTGGAGGCAATGGTTGGTAGAATCCAGCTGTCAATGGTATTCTTTTGTGAAGGGCAGAATTGGTGTGCGTGATCATGTCACATTTGTCGCAGAAGAAGGGGTGTGGTTGACAATCCCGGCAGTAAAGTGCAGCTGGATTACTTCTACAATGTTGGCATTGATGTGCTGACACACTTTGTTGAGCTGCCATGGTATTCACCAGGCGAGGTCTTTCTGCCTTCCAACTCTCTGAACAAAAACTGTTTCTTGTGCCCCAGTTCAATGAAGCAAGAGGAGCTTTTGGTGCTGGGTGTGCGTTAACATCATCTGACGTGTCATTCAGTGAGCTCTGGAGTGCTTCTAGAAAAGACTCTTGACATAAGAAAAAGATTGTTTTAGATTTTAGTAAAGCATGGGAAACAGTAAGTGTAAAAGCTAAAGACAATTGGCCAACCTTTGCTTAATATTGCTAAAAATATGACCAACTGAAGCCTGGTTTCTACTTCACCGTGAGAAAGTTTGCATATACACCTATTGACCAAGACATTTTTCTAATCTGGCCATGGAATAAAAAGTATTTTGTGCCCAAAAACTGTGGCTCTTCCACAGAGCACTGATGTGGTGGAATGCTCTGGGGAGGATGTTGGGCTGACCAATCTCAGACTTGCACTCTCTGTTGCATTTGCTAGATAGTTAAAACATTGGACGATGCTTTGACTGTTCTTGTGTTCTTGTTGGACATCCCTTGTTTCGATGGGTAATAATGATGAGTGTTTTTGCACCTTTGCAAACAAAGAAGCATAAACTTTGCTTAAAGACACAATGAGATACATACCAAGGGTCTCTGGAGCAAAGGACACCTCACAATGACTAGAAGAGGGACAGCTGGTTGTCAGACTGCGGCTAACTGTTAAATACATGGAGTATATAAAAAATAATGATCAAATTCACATAATTTATATATAAAAAAAACACCTCACCCAATCTTTTCTCTCTCCTCTCACTATTCTTTGCACTCTTCTCTTTTCTGTCTAGTCCAACAATGAATTAATGTGAATATAATATGTACTGAAAAAAGATAGCCTCTATTATAAAACGGTACATATATATATAAATGTCTGTGTATGTGGATGGAACCTACATCTAGCCAGATGGATAGAATAGATTATTTTAATTGTATAATAAATTATATGATGTAATACAATTAAATGCAATTGTGTTTTTGAGGAAGTTATAAACCATCTTCAGTAATTACATGTTGTATTGAAAAGCTGATCAATAGGATCATTATGATTAGGTGAGATTTAACAATAATTGACTATTTGTACAAATAAAATGATTGAACATATCAAATGATGAATGCGTTCATGGACCATCAGTAAAATCAACACCCTTGCTGCTTTGATGGACTCTTCAAATGGAGGCTGGGACCCGAACTTAGCTAGCAAACAGAGAACTTTTGCTGTGTTTCTGTGTACAACATTTATGGGCTGCTGATTCCTCAGAGCACATTTCTCCTCCTCCAGGTTAAGGTTATCATCTCTAAATATCTGGCTGTTGGAGGAAACAAACTAAGCAGTGCAGAGCTGAACGTTATCGGGGGACCTAATCTCTGCTCTCTAGACGTGGACGTCAACAAGAATATTTAATCTCAAAACTTCAAGTAAGAAGTGTGATTTGAGCTTGTTTTAAAATAAGTGAAAGTTTAAATATCAATATCTCAGAGTTCATCACTTGTAGAGAAAAGGCAATTCGAGGTAAAAGATCAAAAGGTTTAGATCAGGGGTTCTCAAAGTGCTATTGTCCTGCGGGAAGAGTTTTGTGGAACTCAATAAATCATAAATGATGGTTATTAAACCAGCTGCCCATTGGAAAAAAATGTTTCGTGGTTTCTGGCAACATCTGCAGGAAAAATAGGTAATTACAGCCAGGTGTCAATGGTGCAGTGTACTAATTTCACCACTAGAGGACAGTCAACATTTTCTACGTCACTGCCTCTGCGGAGAAAGACAGTAAACAACAGCGATAGAAATGGAGTCACAGCGGGAGGATGAGCTGGGTTTGGAAAGAGAGCTAAAGCAGGTCCTTTGAGGAAAAAAACTGCGTTGGCGAGGAGTAAAGGCGCTTTCAAGCTAAGTAGACAAATGCTTACTATGTCGTACCTCATGGGCTGGATAAAGTCGTGTGCCTGATTTGCTAAAATATAAATCTAATGCCCAAAGAATTCCAAATAAATCGTCACTACGTTACAAATATAAACTCTGACAAATTTACCGGCGAGGAGCACAACACTGCAAAAACTGAAATCTAAGTGAGAATAAATATCTTAAAACAAGCATATACATGCTTATTTTTTAATGGTAAGATAATTCTTCTCACTTAATGGCTTTTATGTAAGAGAATTTCCCTTATTTTAAGAGTTTTGGCACCTAATTATCTCAATAAGATATTTAAGCTTGCTACTAAGATTTTTTTTACCTATTATGAGTAAAAACACACTTGAAACTAGAATCTCAATAGTTACCAAGTAACATGATGGGAGAAAACTGTATTTTCAAAGTAATAATTTCTTGTTTCAAGCAAAAAAATAAGTAATTGTGGCTTTGACATAACTGTCTCTTCCAAGATGTAATAAAAACAAACAGTCAAATATATTCCATTGTTTTATTGTCAACAATGCAAAATATGTACTTGTATCATAGAACAGTTGACATAGTGCTGTAAACTGACACTTAACATTAAACTTATAACATTTTAAACATTTTAAAGAAAAAAAGTTTCATTATTCAGATCATTTATGTTTTCTATGATCTTCCAAGTTCAAACTGTAAGGCCACTTTAAGAGCAAGTCATCAAGTAATGATGACTGGGCAACACACAATGAGTCATGAGTTTTCACTGCTGTACAATTCTATTACATCTCCAAGATAGTATTTCACCTGTACAAAGGTTTGGCTATGGCAGCTAATTGTGTAGTAAGTGGTAAAATCCACCAGTTTATTTACGTCCACTATCTCAGTAGCTTGTACTAGGTGTGGGACCTCGACCTGATATGCCATGAAATTTCTATCAAAGTGTATAGTTTGAAATGGCTGGTATTCCAAACAATACAGTATTGTATCAATGACAAAAATGTTTTTGATTAGTCCAAATTCTGGAATACCACCATTCATTACTTTGGCAAGGATCATTGTTTTCTGAGTTATGTATTTATTGCCATTCATCACAAGCCATTTGACTGATACAGCATGGTTAACTTCATCATAACCTAGGAAGTCTCTCAGTTTTCCTTGTAAATACTCTAAATCTTTAACCTCAGATACAGGTCCCATCTCCCTTTCATTTGAAAAGATTGGATGTATTGAAGGATCAGCATTTTGGCAGCTTTCATATATTTGGTTTTGATTAATCAAAGGCCTGCAAACATTCTTAAAATTTAACTTTGAAGCCCAGCGTTTGAAAAAACAGTGTTTAGATTCAAACCGCATACACATATGTCTAACCATTGGACCTAACGATTCAATCTGTGATGGCAAGTGTATCATATAATGCTGTTTAGGTGTAATATTGTTTTCTGGGAAAAGCTCCTTCCAATGTTTCAAATGATTTTCAATCAGTGACTTCAATCTAGAAACAGTTGCAATGCTAAGTACAGGTGCAAACACTATCTGCACAATCTCTATAAGCTCATTTATCAGGTGCATATATGGATTGCTCTCTAAACCCTCCAAAACAAATGGTAATATTTTTAGCAATACGAGCATTTGCCCAGATGACTGTTTTAGTTTGCCATCACTTGACATTAATGTACTCAAGGAAATTGGAGATGGCCGATCTCTAGCATCCAGTGGGGAATAAGGGTAACCCAAAATTTTTGAATTCACATAGTCCAGATTAATCAGTCCTGACTGAACAAGATGATTTAAAGCACTCTTGATTTCCAAAGGAGCTGTGCCCTCCAGAATGACATGCATAATGTCTTGTGGAGTTTGTTGTATAATGTCAAAAGCTTGGAAATCCACTAATTTACTTCTTCTATTGATCCCATATGTTGTTCTCAAACTATTGCGAAGCAATTCTGTATCTGCCTTTTCTATTTCATCAATCTGTCTGATATGTCTCTTTAAGGTCCTTCTAGTAAATGCATTTTCATTGAATAGTGACTGCATGTCTTCAAAAGAACACTCACAATGTCTACATTTACTGTAGGCAAAGCCAACACCTTCCTTAAACCCTGCAATTTCATGCTGTGCCAGAGTGTCACCACAGATAGATACCATGGCACCATAGATAGTTTCTTCTCCATCAATAGTTTGCATTTTGACACCAGTGAGTAATGCATCCATATCTTCTTTGATTCTGACCAATATCACATTTACACCAAAATGACGGAGGTCTACTCATTTAGCCATGGCAAGTAACCTAATAGCAGCAGCTTTAGACCTATATTTTGGGTTTATGTTTGCTAGGGTGTAATATACCATCAAGAGCTTATTTTTTGTTGTGAAGGATCCTAGTGGATTGCAAATCTCTATTTCATCAGTGTACAGAACAATCTGCAATGCGTTTGGTTTCTTTGAAAATAAGGGATGTGATTTTAAAAGAGAACCATCAACAATGTCCTGGAAAAAACCCTTCTTGCACCTCTGTGGTCCCTTTTCAACCATAGAGAAAATCTTTGGGTGCAATAAGAACTGCTCTAGACTTTTGACCAAAGGTACGTAATAAAACAATTTATCTTTAATAATAAACTCTCTTGATGACCCATGCTTCCTCTTGTATATAGTTGGACAAATTGGAATTTCCTCTGCATCCAAAATCTTTAACTGCTTTTTCATTACACTGTTCTGTCGAAATGTTGTTGCAACACTCATGAATGGGTCAACAAAATTGTCAAAGACATCCATTACTGCTCTTTGAAGGTGTCCTGGTGTGCTTTCTGAATGCTTCGTCAGTACTTGTTCCATCTGGCTTCTGAGGTTATTCATCAGTGATGACTGGTACTGTTGTACTCCAGCGACAACGTCATTCATACCTTTCTGAAAATGAGAAAAGTAACACAACGTCATAATACTTGAACAAACACTTTTGCTTAGACATCAGCATAAGAAAATAACTGTAGTGAGCTACATAACAAGGCAGCAAGATTGACCTTGAGCCATCACTGGAGTGGTACAACAAGCTCTGTATGAATGTAAACCAGTAGATAAAAGCAGTGGTTTGCTTGAAGTGGACAGCTTACCTGTGAGAGACGATGGTTGACCCGTACATTTATTACAAAGGCAGTTGCCTGTGTTGGCAGATCCTAAAAAAGTGGAAATTTATTTAGTATCCTGATGTAATGTGATCTGACATTTAAAGTTACAAATCAAAATAAATAGTACTTAAGCTCCTTTGAATGTGCTTTCTTACTATAGCTAGGCAATTTTAGCTGTCACATAGAATCTTGATTCATTCATACATGAGGTGTCAAATCACACCTTACTTTGTTTAATGAGTCTTTATCAATTAATACACCAATACATACCACACTATGTGGGACCTCAACTTGACATGCCATGGCTAATAATTTCTTTGCTCAATATTCATTGTGATTCTTTGATGCGGAGTTGCAGAGGACTGGCAACAGCAGAGTAACTTACTGGCGGTGTTGTAGCAGCTCTGTCTTGGTTAATGTCCATTTGCCCTGCTGTGTCTGTAGTACGGAGCTGTTGACTTGTGATGCTGGAATCCTGTACAAATTAACCAAATTTAATGTTGTACTCTGTCACGTAGAAAAGAAACAAATACCTTGATATGTTATTTAATTTCACAGTTGAATTTCACTCCTTTTTCAAGCATCAACATTACACATACAAACACTAGAGCTGAATAGGCTACCATTTATAAGTCATTGATATGATCATGCGTTTATTCGATTTTCATATCACTTTAGTGTGACAATCTTCACAAATCTGCGTCAACAGGAGACAGAAAAACCTAAAATAGGGATGACAAATTAAACTTCGGCTTGTTTTATTCGATTTCAACTCCTCTTTATAATTCTTTACACACTTCCTCTACTTCAAGAACACAAAGAATAACAAATCACAGCATAATTCCCAGCCTCAAAGTTATACATGTTTGTTTTGATTTGTATCTACTCTGCACATGCGTCACATACTTTTACTGCGAAACTTCAATGTGTAAATGCAGCCTGAGTGGCTGAGGTGGTTCCATGACCGTTTTAATCTCCCGGGTCGTGGAGATGGAAATGTATGAACGGTCATGTGGGGACAGGGATTTATCTTTAAAAAAAAGACATATTCAGAAGTATACTCAGATACTTGAATTTGCACAGTTTACACATTTAGATGTATTTAGATTTATTTGTATGTATGATGTATTTATTTGCATAGAAATACATTATTAATCTTTATATGTCTTTAAGATATTCATATTAATCTGATACACTTCACATACTGTAAAATGTATCAGTGAAATAATGAGACTGTTAACACCATACAGTTTACTTGGTTTGGAGAAGCTCCAACAAAAATGTGCAGATCATTAACATTGTACACATTGTGCTCCTCTCCTTGAAGGCGTTTCCGTTTGGCCACTAGGTGGAGCTTGCGCTGTTGCGCTACACTTTATTCCAGAAGATTTAAAGCAAAAACGATGCTTAAGACAACAAAATGTTACTTTTAAAAATCTTTTTTTGACATAATGCATGACTGTGAGTACATAAAGTTGCTCATTTAGTCAGCAATGTATGTATATCTCCATCGAGCGTTAGCATTAGCCGTCCAATGTAAAATTCCATTTTACGTTAGCATCAAGCTAGCGGACTTCTGCTTTACTGTGGTTATGCGTTAGGTCACCGCTTGGATCGATTCAGATTGATTAACCGATTTTATCATCCCTGCCCTGCAGATTAGGAATCATCACTTCACAATCAAGATATTTTTTGTAATATTATTATTATTGTAACTTACTTGTTGCTGCAGTGATCCTTGACTTTGCTCCTGTGCATCTCCCAGTCCAGCATGCTCAAGAAGATGTTGGGAATGTCTTCTTTTTACATGATGATAGAATGAGTTATAGACTCGATATTCCTCAGTACATTCATCAATACCACAAAGCAACCTGAAGTCCGGACTGCGACTGTGCATTCGATTGATGTGGCTCAGTAAACATTTTAGTGATAAAGTGATGAAAACAAAGCAGATAACGCAGCGCCAAATCATTTTGACATTCATAAAACAAAATAAAAATGTAATTAAAACGTTTCTTCTACTTCTCCACCTGTCTTTATAGAATATTGGAAGGCGCGGGGGTGAGGGGAAAGAACAACCTGATGTATGTTCACTACATTGTCTGACACCATAGGGTAGTTTATCAAATTAAGTTTTGTTTTTGATATCTAAAATTAAACTTTATGGTATTATCTTGTTACAATAACATATATATTAATATACTATATGGATTTCCAATTCTGACTGTATAAGTTATTCATATTCTCGGGATTTAAAATGTTCACAACATGTGTATTACCCCTATTTTTTCATATGGTACTTTCCTAATTGAAACGCGCCAAAAAGGGGGAGGACGGCGGTTATTTTTTGCAGATCTCAAGATCCTAGCTAGCTAACCCGTTGCATCTGGTTGCATCTCAGAAGTTTGTTTCTTCAAAAGTCGACCATATTCCCGGCGCCATGGATGGAGATGAGAGGGTGTTTTTTTTAAATATGGATTCTACAACTACAGCAGTACTGAAAGGTAATGTGGATTTTTGCAGTTTGCCGTTTTAGTGAATTGAGAAATTAGATACGGCACCACATGCTAACTTGAAGTTTTACTTGCTTAGCCCGTTGATGTGAGGTGTGGATTGCTAATATATTTACATTAGTAGTCATGCTTCTAAAATTGTAAATTATTTTTTCTTATTGCTGTAAAACTTTTTAAGATGGCAAAACGAAGGGTTATGTAATGATGTAATCAAGGGTGAGTGCCATCAGAGTTCGAGTATGTCTAAATTCCCTCCGTACTTCCTAACTGCTAGGATAAAAAAAAAAAAAACTACATAGTGGAGGACTATCTAGTGCCCTGGATTTTAAAAGCAATTCAGACAACATGTTCACAATTTTTTTTAAACAGCAAATATGACATCACTGATTTCAGAAGGTAAAATCTAATAAATATGAGCATTTTACAAACTATTTATGAATCCACTGTATATTGATTATGAAAAAACCTGGTTGGCCTAAAAAAAACATCTTCCCCAATCTAGTGAGCATCAATGCACACTTTTTTGCAGAGAATTCTTGGGCACTCACTCAATTTTGTAATTGTAGATTTGGGCATCACTAGAAAATATATAACGCATGATATCGTGTACTAAGAAGTGTGTAATGAAAGAATTTGGACACAGCCACTCTTTAACCACATTTCTCCTTTTGGAGGACCAAATCTAAGGGTAGAGAGAAGCTAGAGGGGTAGGGGAAGAATTTGGAGTATTCAAACTGGTCAAGATAGATTTAGTATGCTTTTTGTTATTATCATCATATGTTAACTATTTTTTTAGTTCAGTTGTTAGCATCGTTGAGATGATAAAATCATTTATACAATTGTTGTAAATGGCAGGCAGACTTGAACTATATGTAGAGACCTGTTCCTGTTTCAAAGGTGTTTGGACATTATACTGTATATTTACAAAATAGTTTTATGTGTTTCCAGCTGCCAGTATCACCACAGACATGCTTCCCAGTCTTTCTAAAGAAGACTTGCGAGATCTCTTTCCGGGGCCAGAGCACTTTTTCAGAAGGAGAGCCATTTGGAGAATTGCACATGTTGAAAATGAGGTGATAATTAATTTTAATGTTATGGAGTTATTTAATAATGGCATTTATAATGATGCTTTTATTCTTATTGTTTGTAGAGCACTGCCATTCACTTGTAATTTCTGTGAGATTTAAGGGTGAAGAGTCAGACCAGGTTCAACCAGGCACCTCCTCTGGACTTTGTGATGCCAGCATTACCCCCACTGTTCCAACCCTTGTGTCAAGCCCCTCTTCCTCTTCCATCATTAACCCATCTTCAAACCCAGGAGACCAACATGGCACCAGCAGAACTGTACAGCTTGTGAGTCCTCAGTATGTTGTGTACACAGACACAGAGCTTGAACAGGCAAAAGCCACCTATTTTGAAAAACAGCGGGCTGGCCAAGAAGGAGACTATACACTCTCAAAAGAACTTCGCTGTCGCTTAATAAGGAATACAGTTACAAGCATGATTGCAATCAAAAGAGCTTCAGGAGATTACTTCCAATATCCATGCAACCGTGAGATAACAGTGATGGCTAAACGTCTCATTGAGTATTTCCCAATGCTGCAGGACAAATCTGCAGCTAAAGGAGCTGAGTGGGTAGGATGATATGACTTATTCTGAATCAGTTATTATTAGTTGATTTTAGAGTAATACTATCTTTAAACAATAGTTTTTTTTTTGGTCAGGAATCTGTCAAGAAACAGCTGGTGAAAAGGGTCCAGAATGTGACTCCTACCAAAAGAAAGCAGGGAGCAACTCCTTCGAGAAAGAGGCAACGGGACATAAGTCGTGATAGAAGCAGCAGCAGTCAGGAGACTTTTGCTGAAGACACAGAGTCAAGTGGCTCAACTTTCCTCTTGGAAAGATCCCCCGCAGAATCCAGTCCAGATGCTAAGGAGGTGGATGGTAAGATCACATATTCAGATTGTGTTTTTGTGTACAGCTAAAACTAATATTGACAAGGTAAATGTGTGTAAACGACTGCCAACATTTTACTTACTTTTATTATAAATGTTGATCATCAAAATGATTTTGCTATGGTAATAACTTCAGCCCTGTCTGGTTACAGTAGTTTAGCTGGAAAAAGCACTGATTGATTCACATCTATGATGTTTCTACTGACTTTAAACCATCACCGTCACTGCAACTAATATACTAGTGGAGCAAGCAGAGGGATATACATTTCATAATCTGTACTTATGTCTATTTAAATTAAGTTGTTGTATAGTAACAAAACAAAAAAAAAATACAACTTGGATATTCATAAAACAAGACCAAAATAGCTTGAAGCTGTAGTTGCTTGAATGACGGAATGTTGCAGATGCAATATCACATTTTAATTTTTAAGTGGTATAATAGTTGTTGTATTTTTAAAAGTTAGTAATCTCAGGCATTTGTTTCTTTAAACAAAAACGCTAATTTGTAATTTTGTGTCATCAGAAGAGCCTGAAACGCCTGACAGCCGACAGATCCAAGCAAGACATTACAAAGTCCTCCAGGAGCTATACAAGTCTAAGCCCACACCGAACAAGAAGGATGTTGCCCAGCTGTTGGACCTTGAATACCAATCAAGACGGGCTTACATTGACTCTGATGTCATGAAGGAACAGGACAGACCCACCAAGATTCTTCAGGCGTATCCCTGCTTCAGAGATCTAGATCATGTGAGCAAATCAAAACATTTTATTGATGGTTTATGTTAAAAGTAAAGAGCAAGCCGTACTCATTCTAATATGTTTGACTTTTATAAATAAAAGTCACGGGACATGGGCAGTTAAGCTAAGAAGCTGATTATCAGCAAGAGTTTGATTGAAATCAAATATATTTATTTTATGACTTTATGTTTCAGATAATGGATGAACTGCATCGAATCCTGAATCAAGGAAACCCCCACTTCATTCCCGAACTGAAGAATCGCTGGAGGATCTTTTTTGAGAAGGCCCAGTTTTATGGAGTTTTCAAAAAAGTGATGAAGCCTCCAAAGGGAGATACAGGTAATTTAAGCACAGTCATGCTCATGCCAATCAGTTATGTGCTGTTGTACACATGCAGCTTTCATTTTGTTTTATAGACTTTAAATCATTGTATAAAAAGAGGGGTAAAACTAGTGTTGCTGTATTTCTTAACTGGTGGCTAAATGTGTTTACTGTCACATCCTTAAATCTTGTAATTTTTTTGTCTTTGTTTTTTTTTTTTTTTTTTTTTTTTTTTTTTTTTATAATGTTATTAAATGTATTATTTGCGGTAAACAAAATTAAGCTGTTTTGTTTTTCACAGTAAAGCAAACAATTGCCTTGATGTTCCCGTCAGACATGTTCCCGTCATCTGTCGCTCCACCCAAGAAGTTAGGGCATCCAAGTGAGGTGATGCTTCATATTCTTGAGGTAAGATGACAGGTTTTCATCTTACTTGATCATCGTTTTTTTTATTTTTGGCATCATTTTTCTTTTTGTGTTTCAGTCTGCAGAACACCCCAACACCTTTCTTCAATCAAGACCACTGTTCAGTCCTGTGGTGATCGTCTGTGAAACCAACTGCATACTGGCCATTGGAACCATGCCTGTGCTGATCTTTCCAACGGAGAGCATAACTGATAGCGTGATGTATATCATGGCATGTTACTACACCTTTCACCTTACATACCCCAAGTGCATTGCTACACTCCTATCTGTGTTGCAGACAGAAGTCCTTATGGACACTATCCATGCCCGAGATATGACCTCCTCTTGCAAAAAAACTATGGCTGAGTGGAAGAAGTTTATTACTGAGTAGGCTTACAATGTTAGTTTGTTACTGTTGCAACTATAAGTATGTTGATGTTCAGTACAAATGTTTACTGACATGATTGCGATATGTTAAGTTTTTTAGGTTACATCACCTGTTGGGCTCTGCTTAGAAATGATATTAGGCTTTCTGGAATGAGTCACTTTTGTATTGTTATTAGTGATGAAGATGTTGCCCATTTACTGCAAGTTTCACAGCATCCTATTGCCCATTTTTTGAAATACTCATTGTTATACAATTTACAGCATTGTTTGTAGTCATCTACATGTCTGTCTTTCAATCTAGATAAGCAATAGCCATGTTTTTTTTTCATTCACATGTACTTCAAAACCAATAAAGTAATTACAAGGAGCTGGATTCACATCTTCATTTAAGCAAGCCTGTGACATTTGTATATCCAATCAATGCAGGGTTTTTTTTTACCTTATTTCAAGAATTTCAAGTAAGTTAACATGCAGAATGAGAAAAGAATAGTGTTCAACTGTTTTCTTAGTAATGAGAAAAATACTACAGGTTTTAGTATATTTGGCTGGTTTCAAGAAACATATCTCTAGTGGTTAGCATAATATCAAGATAACCTTACAAGCCAAATCTTAATTAAAGAAAAAATTTTAACATTTTAAGAAAATTAATCTTACAAATTCCTCTAAAATCAGTAAAAATGAGCTTGACATTAGTAAAAATATACTTATTTTAAGGTATTTGTAGGTCATATGAGGTTAGATTTTTTTACTTGTTTTGAAAAGTCTTGACAAGCCAAATTTTCTTGTTCTGTTGGCAGATAATTTTTCTTATTTTAAGCAAGATTTTTTTCTTGTTTTTTAAAGCAGACTTTTTGTAGTGAAGAATAAGCTTCAACAACTACAACGAGGCCATGCTCCACAGCAGATAATGTTTACAAAAAGGGCAACATTCAGTGCAGTTGTAACAGAGGCTAGCTACGTTGTGTCTTTGGAAATGGACCCGATGTTGTTCCAAGGTACGCTCCCCCACGCCAGAATGGGTTTCCCTGCGCTCAGACATCGTTTGTTTGATAACACCTGAGCAAAGCAATCTTCTGAGACGTCTGCTACGACTTGCCTCCCTGTGCTTCATTTCAGCTGGTTTTCAGTTTGATTGAACTAAAAACAGTTGAATTATTGCCAACAGGAACATGGAAAGATTCGTATTGGAAGGTATTTTCAGTAAAGTACAAGAAAGAAGTACAGAACAAGTGCTGCATCGCATTTTATTTGACACACCACTCATTTAGCTTCAAAAAAGTAATTATAACATAAATAACATAAATAATAAATAACATAAATAACTCAAAAGTTTGACGTAATCATTAACTTTACCAGGTGCAGTTCCCCTCCCTACCTGAAGCTGCGCTGTCTAAGCTAGGGGTGGCGGTTTTTCCTCTGTTCGTGCTTCTTTACAACCCTAAGGAATAAAAAGCTGCAAGACAAGCTCTCAGGAACAGCTTTAAGGTAAAATAAAAAAAATACATTTTTGTGCAACATATTCAAAGCAGTTTCGTTGTTTCTGTTCCGGAGCTTGGTGGAAGTGTTGTGGCGGCCCTGGCATAGACATTAATAAAGAGTAGATGCTGCATTTGCTGCTGAGCCACAAGAAATGCGGCCGCCATCTTGGTCCGGTCATCCTCCCCACATACACAAACCCAAACAGCGCTAGTAGTTACGATGCCTGAGCACTGTGTGTCGTATTCTTATTCTAACAGGCGCACTATTAAGAGTAGGGCTCAGGGGATTACTTTTCACAGGTAAGACCTTTTTATTTGGCTGTATTTTGTAAATATAATAGTATTGCATTTACGTCTACCAGCGAAAGCTTAGCCAGCTAACGCTAGCTATAGTGCCGATGTTCACTCGGCCATGAATGGGCCCTGGTGCGGCGCGGCACGGTCACGTTAAAGTGGTGGTGATAAGGGGGTGGGGGGTCGGTATTCTTCTTGTGTTGTCTTGGGCCACAATGCAGCCCAGGCCTGCTTAGTGCCACAATTACATGAGATGACTTTCTCTTCGTTGCTTTTCTTTCGAGTGTCCGCCATATAATTCGCAATTTGCCCTGCGCCTCAAAAACATATTTTTCTTTTTTTTAAAGAAAAACCCTTTTCAGGTTAGCTTTTATGTTTCGTTTTTATACTAGCGTGATATTGTATGTAGTTAAATTTTCCAAATCGCTACAGATTGAAAATCTTGAAAACCATGTCTTTGCAAGTGTTATTGTAGGTGTTCTTTATAAGATATCCCGCGACAATCTTCATACCGTAGTTGGTTAGCGAACTCGGCTAGCTCTTGGCTAGACGCTAAGCGTTTACGGACGCTAAGACGTCCGTTGCGTATAAGCCCTCAATGTATACGTAACGTGACCCATACGACCCCGGGTCCCAGAAAACGCCAGAGCCGGGTCGCTAGGCCCGGCAACTTACTGAAGGTATGCGAAGTGGTAAGAAAAAATTGCAGACTCTGAGTTTCAAATTGGTGTCCTGCGCATGAAAGCTCTGCACTTCCCGCCATCGCCAAAAGGGCATGACATTCTAATTGATGAAAACTCTCTATTTGAATATTCATCATTGTCAGTTACATGGCAACTCTGAGGATAGTGTTTTTTTTTAAACCTTTATTTGTTCTGAAAGTGTAGTGAGGGTGTGTGGATCACAAAGTAGTTTTTTTATTTTGCATTCTGTGTTCCTGAATAAATTAAATAGTTTTTCTATTTAAAAGAAAAAAAAAAGGAGAAAAAAAATTGCCGACTCTGATTTTCGAACTGGCGTCTTGTGCGTGAAAGCTTTGCACTTCCCGCCGTCGCCAAAAGGGCATGACATTCTAATTGATGAAAACTCTCTATTTGAATATTTATCATTGTCAATTACATGGCAACTCTGAGGATAGTGTTTTTTTTTTAAAACCTTACTTGTTCTGAAAGTGTAGTGGGGGCGTGTGGATCATAAAGGTTGTTATTATGGACTGATTTTTAGTTATAAATGAAGTCTGTGCGTCGCTCCCTTGTTTTATGGTCGCTCCTTCTGAAGAAAAATCATTAACATCCTGTTTGGAACTGATGCCGAGCTGCTGCTGCTGGGAGAGGTGATAGTTGCAGCAACAGCTTTCTGTCTGTCTCTGACCTTGACGAAGTGTCCGGCGTTCTCCATCTGTGCTCTTGGAGCAGGAGCCTTCCTCCACGGGTAGTTGACAAACCTGATAAGAAACAAATTGAACAGAAACTACTGTGAGAAGACACATGTTCACCTGATGAATGCAACATCAAACACTGCTGTTCTCCAGGTTCTCATAATGAGAATTATTGTCAGTTACAGCTAAAAAGACCCATCAGCTCCTACTGATGACAAACTGCGTTACAGCATATAATTCTCAGTGATCAAGTACCGGGTCTTCATGGGGTCCTCAGACTGGTACGGGCTCCTCAGGGTCTCAAACTTGAAGTCCCCAAAGCCAACAAGGGCCTGTCCCTCCTGCCCAGGCTGAAGAGACCTCATCCATGCCTCCTCAAACCTCTGGTGGAACCTGAGCGCAACCACAAAGTCAGGGTAGGCTGAGGAGGAACGGACCAGGCTGTCCTGCAGGTCCATAAGTTTTGCGTAAAATCATCACACTTTGAACTAAATTTTTCAAAATCTACAAACTTTAAAACCAACATTTTTTCCCTAAATAGCTTCACAATGTTGCCAGAGGAGTTAGAAGGCAATAGAATGAATGTCACATGAGGTTTTTTTTTTGGTGTGTGAAGCTGTGAAGTTGATTTAAAAATGGCATGTTTTCTTTCTTCAATATAGGTCTTCTGAAAGTCTGAACTGTGAAATGTCTGATCTTCACAAAGCTCATAGTGCAGAGTCACACCACCAGGAACAAGGTAAATCCACATTAGTCCATCCAACGCCTGGTATAGAGCTTTTCAGAAGTTTAACAGACATAGGTTTGCAGAGAGCTGTGACATGCTTTTTGAGACAATTACCAGCGATGAACATGACGCTGATGATGTAGATGCTGCTGATCTTGGTGGTGCTAGAAGGGAGCTTTTCTGTTTACTTGGCAAAACTATCTTCCAAAACAGGGGAGCCTCTGAAGGTAATTCTGTTCGGCTCCAAGCAGAAAGCATTCTTCCCGAATCAGACAGAACCTTTCCTAGTCTCTAGCTGAATGACAAGAACCCTTTGCTGTGTTTTGGATTTTTTTTGTTTTTTTTTTTAGGTCAGGGGTGTCAAACTCAAGGGCCGGCCTCCTGCTGGTTTTTCTAACAGCTCAACATTCCTGGATCTTTGATTCTTCCTCTCATGATGCTCCAAATGTTTGATTACATAACTTACATAAATATTCTGTGTTAACAGTTTATGGAAAAAAGGAGAGAATATGGCAATTATTTGCCGTTTTTTGGACAAAAAAGGCAGAAGATGAACATGGATCTCTGACGGCTGCAACGCAGAGCAGAGTTCCCGCTGTGGGGGCGGAGCTGAACGGAGCTGCCTGCTACTAGAAATCCAACAACGAGGAAACCAACATCAATCAACATTTTATTTTGCAATGGGAACTGACATGCATTTTCTAGAACAACGAGCATCGGTGTTGACTATAAATTTCGGAAACTCCGCAGTACACCACAAATGTCCCACCCACCACCGTTACGGGAAGCAAGCAGTTCAGAGTAGACAGACACGTCTTCACCTGTGACCACATTCCAGCCGAGCAGAAAACCTGAAATCCAGCTGGATCAAACCTCTCCAAAAACCTCTCTTTTATTATTTTTCACAAAACAAGTAAAACTTATTTAAAACAAAACAGAACCACTGGCTGCTAATTCCCGTTCATGTGATTTATCTCATAAATAGCATCCAGTACCTTCAGCACCCTGCAGATGGCGATATTGTCAAATCCGCCCAACAAACCAGCCATGGTAACGTAGGTAAAGATGTGGACTTCTTGTGCACAATCACAATGTTTTGACTAACGGTAAGTGTACATTCAATTGTAGTGGAGTAAAGTGTACAAATGTTAAATCAAGAATGTAGTCGAGTAGAGAGTACAAATATTTTTGATACTCAGTACAAGTACAAAGTAGCCAAAAAAGTACTAGTAAGTAAAGTTACATTTACTCAAGTACTTTACACCACTGAGAATAATTCACCTGTCAAAAATGTGCCTGCAGAAATTCGCCTGCCAATGTGGTGAACTCTTCATGACCCGGGCAAAGCAATCGATCAGCATTTAACCAATCAAATTAAGCTCATGTGATTTACAACATTAACGTTACCCATCAGCAACAGTAACAAGCAGTCATGAGTTTTTTCTGTTAAACAGAGATTGTTACTGAATACAAAGTACTGATGGACCGACATTTCCTTTTCCTGTTATCTTTTTTAACTGCTCATACAGGGTGTTTGGCTGACTAAGAAAAACTACGGCGCCTCCTTTCTGCAGAGGTTTTTGAAGCCTGGAAATGGCGGCAGCTTTGCGGTATGTTTATAATTTCTTATCTTCCACCAAGTTTGTGTAAGTTCGTGTATTTTTTTAAATTTTGTAGCTCGTTGACTAAATTACTCAGACTGGATCTTTGTTTAATTTCTCTCAGAGCCTCACAAAGCTCTACATGATAGCATCACGTTAAGTGACTTACCCTTCTCTCCAAAATTATATTCCCACAGATTGTGAAACAAATAAAACGCAGGAAAAGAGAATAGCATTTGACAGACTCCAACTTTTACTTTTTTTAACAAACTAAATATTTTAACACTTTGCGCTGCTGGCTCACAGCAAGAAGGCCCCCAGTTCAAGTCCTAGCTGGGGGACTTCAAACAGTGTCATCAATGGGGGACCTTTCTGTGTGGAGTTTGCATGTTCTCCCTGTGCATGCGTGGGTTTTCTCCGGGGCAAAATATGTGAGTAAACTAAAACTGCGCTTCAACTGGGCTTACAGGTGGATATGGGCTGTCTGTGAGTGAAAACTGGTACGGAACACGCAGGTGACCAGCACAAAATATCAAGGTTAGTGTCTTGTGAGCAGGGTTCCTCCCACAGGCCCCAGTCATGTCCAGACGGAAAAAATGATGTGAGATCACTTTCCTATGGACTCCTATCAACTCAATTGCAGTGCTTTGAGGGTCTGCTTGGAACGTCTGGCTGAGCCCTCCGTCAGGGATGTCTTTAACTCCCATATCCAGGAGAGCATATAACAGGTACCGAGACCTCCATCATCTCTGCTGTAGTCACAAGCTCTCTTGTGGCTGTTGCAGTGGCAATCCCTAAACCTGATGGTAGACACCGGAAGTAAGGGATGTCGTCAAGCTGAAGAAGCTGAAGCTGGATTATTTTCAAGTGGAAAACCAGTTTGAAAATCCATTCTGCAATTGACAGTTGAATATGCAATTTAGGCTTACAGTATGAAAGTACACTTTGCAGTTTAGAATTCAATATGAAAGGTTACAATTCAATGTGACAATTTTAAAAACAAAATCAATTGCATTGTAAATTGTCGTCAAAATTAATTTTGAAAATGCATTTTGCAGTTTACCATTTAATATGCATTTTGACCTTTTTGCAACTGACTATACAACATAAAAAATGACATTTTAATACATTGTGTTATTTAAATTCATTTTAAAGTAACTTAAAATCTCTTGAATTGTAAAATTCCATGCTGTTTAAGTGTCAAAATTCAAACTAAGTGGCAAAACAGTCCCCCCCCAGTGTAATGCATTTTCATTTCCACCGCATTGTGCTATATCTGTGTCAAAATTTAATTTGAAACGCATATTGTCAGACACCCATCAAGGCGGGGCCCACCACCTTAATAAATGCTCTAAATCCCATCTCTACTCCCTTCTGGAGTGGAGATCTGTCTGTGGGACAGAGTGTAAATCTTAATGACTGAGTCTTTCTTTGTTTTTCTTTATCTTTTAATCAATGCATTTCACTGTTTCTGTCATGAGTTTGATAAATTTCTGCAATTTTTTTGTCTTGTATTGTTCAATTTATGTTAGAAAGAAACCAGATCAATCAATCAAATGTCTGAGGCTATTTATCCAGTGTGCCCATGTGAATACATATGCATGCATACAGTATTTATATAGCATAACAAAAACACACATGTGGGGGACTGAGTCTAAAGATTTAAACTTAGACTTTGTGATGAAGGTTTTCCCTTTAACATCAAAGCCGATACTAACAACTGAACCTTAACTGTAGCCGCGTTCGACTTTTAAGATGTGACAGAAAAATAAAGCAAAATAAAGGAATGCAACAAACGTAAAACCGTTTTTTTTTTTAACCATCAAACTGTTAAAATGAACTGTTACACTCTACTCAGAACAAATGAAATCAAACTGATCCTTATAGGATCTGTCACAGATCTTTTACACTGGTCACACTGCACCTAGAATGTTAAAAAATACTAACATGGGAATGTATTACAGACAAGAAGGAATACAAATATTTGCACACAGCCCATTACTGATTACCCATAGTTGTTAGCAGGTGTTTTTATGTGTAAATATTGACATGTTTGTAAAACTGTAACTCTTAATGCAACAGAAGCTATGGGAACTTAGAATGTCTTGAATGCAGGGTGTCTACAGACGACAGTCACACAGAGGGAGGGGGGCGTGAGATGCTGTGAGTATCGCGAGAGTCAACGAGACGTTTGTGGTGAGTCAATTTGGTGGCGCGAAAGTAGTTGAACAAACATTTCCGTCTGCTTTTCTTTTTCTGCCATATTTAAGTCATAATTATAACAATTTTCACAAAACCTCTAAAAAGATCATGAAGTTCTTGACAGCCTGGAGGACCTGGAGAGCTTCATAGACGAGTGTTACAATACCTTCCTCACGGGGAAGACAAACACCACCACTCCTCCCTGAAAACGCGGCCGTCCTGAGGACTCTCCCGGAGCCGCTTCTTCTCCAGGCAGCGACATCCTGGAATCGATTGATAAGAAGCTCTTCAGCCTTGATTGCCGTCTAAACCTGCTGGAGATCCTTCACAAGGAGTTCCAAGGCCTGTGAGAGTCCCTGGAGTTCAGCCAGCAGCAGGTGCAGGAGCTCGCAGCGAAGAACCAGGCCCTCAGAGAGAGACCGTCCAGACTCTGAGCAGCGACACCGCTCGTCTCTCTGAGGAGAACCGCTCCATCAAGGAGAACCTCCTGGATCTTCAGGAGCATGAGGGACAACCTGGTGTTTTGTGAAATTTCTCAGGTCTGGGAGCGGTCGGTGTATGCTAAATGATCACACAGAAACCATGCTTTGCTAGAATAATGTGTCAATTTCTTCCCCACAACAGCATGATAAAACACAGTACACAGACATTCATCAGGGTTACGCCTTTTGCAGTCTCTAATTCTCATCCCATACCTTGACACTGGAACTGGAGAGCCTGACAGTCCTTCAGAGTGGCTTCAACCCGGCTGGGCGTCCATACGTGACCCGCAGCTGACTCTACCTGACCTTCAGATCACTCCGTCTTTATACACTTGCACAAATATCGTAGCGTGCAGAAAGGGAGGGCCGATCCCCTCCTGCAGGCCCACGAGAGGAGGTCTAGAAGATCTCCTTCCATAGAGTGCACCGACTCAGAGGAAGGTCTGATAACCAGCTTCTGAGACCCATAGTAGCTAAATTCGAGCATTACAAACAGAGGGAGCTGGTGAGGAGCTGCGGCCGGGAGCTGAAGGGAACACACTTCAGTGTCAACGACCAGTTACCGGCAGAGATCCTCCGGCGCAGGAAGATCCTTTTTCCGCTGAGGAGAAAGCACCTCACCGCCGGGTCTCGAACTGTTGTTTGAGTGGGCAAGCTCTCTTGTTGATGGACGGCTCTTTCGGGACCCCGAGATCACCCCGTGGCTGCGCTGAAGACCCTCAGATGCTGAGATCAGAACCTCTATAATGCGCTGATGATATGGAGAGAAATAAATATCAGTCCAATTTGTGTGTGCGTAATTTTAATTTTTGTGTAACTTTAGGTTTGTGCATGCGTAATCCTTGATTTGTGCATAACTTTAGGTTTGTGCGTGCTTAATTCTTGATTTGTGCATAACTTTAGGTTTGTGCGTGCATAATTATTGATTTGTGCATAACTTTAGGTTTGTGCGTGCTTAATTCTTGATTTGTGCATGACTTTAGGTTTGTGCGTGCATAATTCTTGATTTGTGCATAACTTTAGGTTTGTGCGTGCTTAATTCTTGATTTGTGCATAACTTTAGGTTTGTGCGTGCATAATTCTTGATTTGTGCATGACTTTAGGTTTGTGCGTGCTTAATTCTTGATTTGTGCATAACTTTAGGTTTGTGCGTGCTTAATTCTTGATTTGTGCATAACTTTAGGTTTGTGCGTGCTTAATTCTTGATTTGTGCATAACTTTAGGTTTGTGCGTGCTTAATTCTTGATTTGTGCATAACTTTAGGTTTGTGCATGCATAATTCTTGATTTGTCTATAACTTTAGGTTTGCGCCTGCTTAATTCTTGATTTGTGCATAACTTTAGGTTTGTGCGTGCATAATTCTTGATTTGTAACTCATAAAATACATTTTGTGCATGACTACAAAAATGACAAAATATTAAAAAATACAAAGTACAATGTACACATGCACAACTTAAAATTACAACAGCTTGAAACTAACTACACACTAAATATCCACGACTCACTTGTTACGCACACACAAAACCCCATTTACACACAAATCTGATTTGAGACTCTTTCCACATCTCCCAGATTCGTGCATAAGTGATGCGTTTAAATGCTACTGCAATGCTGGGTCATTCAGTCAGTTTTCTCTTTTTAACACACACACACACACACACACACACACCCCCCCACACACACACACACCCCATATTTAAATCAACTAAAGGCAACACTTCCCCGGGAAGTACCCATTTACTCATACACACAGGCGCGCGCACATACACGCAATCCCGCACACACCCACCTACATTCCGCAAACACCTCACATAGGCTCATATAGGACACACACAAGTAACTCACACAGCCAGGAAACATTCACGCGCAGAAGCACACTGTGCTCTTCTGCGCACTGGTCAGCGGGCACGCGCACAGGACTCACAGACAGGAACAGACGCACGCGCGTTACTTAGCCTAACACTCTCAGTCAGTGTAGTCATGTCCAGTGTTATAAAGGCTCAGGCTATGTCCGAATTCATTCACTACTCACTATATAGTGCATTCGCCATTTTGTAGTGTTGTCCGAATCCAATATAAAAAAATTGAGTGCGCTGGAAATATCCCAGAGTCCTCTGCGGAAAACAAGTGTACACCAATGGTCACTACATTGGAAAAGATAGACCACAATGCATTGCGTTTGAATTCCTTCCAAGATGGCAGAAGCAAGTCGCTCAAGGGAGATGACAAATAAATGTATTTAAGTATCTGTAGTAGAATATAACATTGCTACATATGTAATATGATATATGTCGTATTAGGTAATTATTTTACAGACGATGTATATTATCCTGCAGCTTATCATTTTGCTAACGCTTTTGTTTTGCATTGAAGGTGGGAATATTCCATGCAATAGGTAGTACATAAAAAGGGAGTGATTTCTACTTAGTCATATGTTGATTAGACATTTTTTGAATCTGTTTACACATGTAGGGACAGACGAGGACGTCCAAAATTTAATCCGCTGGTTCCTGGTGTCCTCCTGCAGTGGCTCTACATCTGTGGGCTCCAAGCAGTCCCCTTCACTCATGCACAGATTGTGCAGGATGGCGCTGCAGGCAATTATTTTAACTGCAAAGACTGGCTTTACTTCCAACACCCCCAAGAAAATTGCTCTCCATCTTGTCTTCATCATCCCAAATGCTCTCTCCACCACAGAGCGTGCTCTGGCGTGGTGTCTGTTGTAACAAGCCTCAACGGCATTCCTCACAGGTTCCCTGTAGGGTGTCAGCAGCGTGATGGGATGTGCAATGCAGTGATACCCACCGTCACCCAAAATGATGTATCCTTCAGGTGGGTATGTTTTATTAATGAAAATGGGGCTGCTGGGCAGAACTCGTGAATCATGGACTGATCCTGGATATCCAACAAAAATATCTAAAAATTTACCAGTAGAGTCACAAACATGTGAATGGAATAAAAGAGCTTCCTGTTAAAATAACAAGCTGCATTTACATTTGGGGCCTTTATTCGAATGTGGCAGCCATCAATTCTCCCCACGACCTTTTGGAAGGCAGCAGATACAGCGAGCTGCTCAAATCCAGTGGCAACTAATAGCAGTTCATCCACTCCGGGGACCCGAATGACCCTGTACATCAGTTGAAGGATGTGGTCTGCTGTCCTGTGGACAATGTCACTCACAGTGGAGCGTGGCATGTCAAAGGCCCTGGCTACCACACAGTAAGATGTGCCACACGCCAGCCAGAAAAGGAACACCAGGACCTCAGTCTCCTCTTCCCACCCCAGAGTGTGAGGAACTCCAATCTGCTCCACTAGACAACGTATGGTCCTGCGGGTCGACTGAAAATCTGGTCTTGTGTCAGACTGACCGTCAGCTTAGAGGGCCAGGACAAGCACCTGAAGGTTGGCGAAGCAGTAAAGACGTGGAAGACCCTGTAAAATGTAACTTTTACATTTTATTCATGTTTAATTTTGGAATGGGTATGTTTATTATGATGGCTTATATTTCATTTTATTAATACATTAGTAATGCTGGTAAATCTCATGTTATTTCTTTGTTTGACTGGGTTTTTGGATTTTCTTATTCCTTTTTTTTTTTTTTAATACTTTTTTATGATATTAAATCAAGTGTGTTTAAAATATTTTTTGTAAATGAACTGATGAAAAGCACTTTGTATGGAATGCTAACATGGTTTGACGAAAACACACTACACTTTCCCTGAACTCAAGAGAGTGTTGCACTTATTTATAATATGTAAATATATAACTCATAATCCAGTCTTGGACAATAATGTTTACTATTTTGCCCAGCAGATGGTGTAACCCTGAGCATAATTACTGACAAATTAACTCACAAGTTGTCCGTTTCTGGCTAGGGTAGCAAGAATAAATCTTCTCAGATGTCTTCTTCTACTCCTCGCCTGCCTGTGCCTCATTTTGGCCCGTTTTTGGTTAGATCTTACTAGAAATATTTGAATTATTGCTAGCAGGAACATGGAAAAATTGAAATTTGAAGGCATTTTCAGTAAGCTACAGGGAAAAAAAATGCTTACTCACAGGAGCCTGTAAATGGTTCTGTGGCGCGAAAATAAAAAAAAAAAAAAACATTGTGTTGGAATAGTGATTTGACTGTCTTTTATGAACAGAAACATTTAATATCGCCACAAACATGTTTGTAATTATATATTTTTTTATAAACCAGAATCGTTTCCATCATTAAAACAAAAGTAGATTCATAAATGGCCCTTGTAAACTATTAATTTTTATTATTTTCTTCGGACGTCACCATCGGCGTTTAAAAGAAAAAAGGAGTTCGCCTCCAGACCAGGTGGTGGCGGTAATGCAACCATTTTGCTGTTTGTCAACCGCAATATAAACAACACCCGAAGAAGAACGGCGACCAAAAAGTAGTGAGCATGGTGTCCGAGTTGCTTAAATCCAGGGCACTACATAGTCCAGCACGATATAGTGAAATACTATATAGTTTTTTGGTAGTTAGGGGTTAGGGTATGAATTCGGACATAGCCTCAGTCCGATGTGAATTTAATTCTTCTTCTGTGGTTTTGTCAAGCTCTTCTTCTGTTGTTTTGTCAAGTTCTTCTTCTGTGGTTTTGTCAAGCTCTTCTTCTTTGGTTTTTGAGGCAGTTTACTTTCCATGTGTTCGAGGCAACAAGCTAGAGAAATAAAGTGCCAAGAACCTTCCCTGACCTTTTTGCTGTTCCAGTTGCTGTATGTTGATTGAGTAATTGGCCAAACGTAAGTTCCTGTTTAACTATGAGAAAATGTGTTGCAGTGTTAACTTTGGGATGTTAGCCTCCTAGCAGGGTCCCAGCGCTCATTAGCGGAACCTGCATTACCAAATGAATGTCTTAGTTAATGTTTCTTTGATGTTTGAGAAGGATTTTTAATTTGCTGTTAAATGTAATGGCGTGTCATACGGTACAACGGGACGCACATCGTTCATCGGTGCAATGTTTTTTGTGGTCGCTAGGTGTCACTGTTGTGCCACATCTGTTAAGAAGTCATTTTCAGTGTCAGGAGAAGTTTATGCCAGTGATGACACATTTAGTCAGTTTTCTTTATTTTTGTGCTTTATTTCCCTTCCAAAGTCATTCAAGTTCTGCTGAAAAGAGACTGTTTGTTTGTTGTTCACAGAACATCTTTGAGTCAGATTCAGCAACGGAATTCAACTGAAGTCCCCTCAAACAAAGAGGAGTTGCTATTTTGATGAATAAAAATATGACATTTACTCAAATAAGGACATAATTGTTGATCCAGAAGGCAGATTTGTAATTATTAACATATCGGTTCAGAATAAAGACTTCTGTATAGCCAGTATCTATGGTCCCAATGCTGATGAATCCTCCTTCTTTCACAGATTCTTCACCTCACTCTCGGTTCACTCTGACTCCACAAAAATGATAGGAGGAGACCTCAACTTGGTCCTTGATCCTGAACTTGACAGACTCAGCACAGCAGAACACCAGCGCACATGGCGGTCTGCAAGTATTTTGAAGCAGTACATGGATGAGTTAGGTCTCTGTGATGCTTGGCGCTCATGTCATCCGAGTGCTAAAACGGTTCACTTTCTTTTCTCCAGTTCACTACTCACAGTCTCGCTTAGACTACTTATTAGTCAGTAATTCTCTTTTAAAAGATATCAAGGATCCCAACATTCATCATTAGTGATCATGCACCAGTTTCTGTAAATATTTCTAGAGAAATGCCCAAACCTTCAGGCTTAACCTGGAGGTTTAACACTTCTCTGTTAAAAGATCAAGAGTTCATTCAGTTCTTTAAAAAAGAGTGGGCAACCTTCTTAGAATTTAATGATACTCTGGATATTTCACTATGTGTTCTTTGGGAAACAGCAAAAGCAGTGATGAGAAGAAACATTATTTCTTATTCAACAAATAAAAAAACACAAAGAGAAAGCAAATTTATTAGAAATAGAAAATAAAATCAAAGATTTAGAGGCTGCTTATGCTGCTTCTGCACAAGAACACATTCTGGGAGATCTGAAAAATTTAAAGCTTCAGTTAAATGACATCATCAACAAGCAAACACAATTCCAAATAGAAAAACTTCAACTCGAAAATGTCCATGATCAAACTGGATTCATTAAAGGTAGACACTCAAGTGATAATGTCCGCAGACTTGTTAACATAATAGATTTTGCCACTATTTGTTAATATAAATAAAGTTTCGTTTAAATTACAAAAGGGGCCTTTACTAACATACATTTTGTGTTCCGTATGATTTATAACCCCCGATTGTAAGAGTAAAATCTGTCTAATACACGAGGCTCTCAGCTCATATCTGTTTGCTCAGCTGTTGGACAGAACAAGTAAAAAAAAAAAAAAAAAAAGATTAAAAACAGTTTCTGAGTATTTCTGTATTCATATCACGTTGGATCAGGAGCAAAAGAAGCGGACGGTTTGAAAAAGCTCAGGATTAATGACGCAGCAACTGCTAAGAGTGGGCCACAAGTTTGCTTGGGATTGTGAGGGGCTGTACGCTAGCAGGAGAAAATGTAAACAAAAGAATTCTGGGATATCAACGTAGGGTTACTTCTGCGCTAACAGTCCCGCCCACAACTCACAGGAAGATTTTGAATGAACTACTGCCGCTCTGCAGAAACTATTTCCTAGAAAACAACACAGGGTTTTTGGGGGGCTAAAAATGGTGTAATCATAACTACAAATCCACTGGGAATGATTTGAAAATAGATCAAAAGATGATCTGAGTGGGACATTATTATCATTATCAATTAATTAATGAATTATTGTATATTAAATAATTTGCTGAAGAAAGTTGATTAAGATTGGATTGATTGGCTTTTATTACAGTGTTGCTATAGTTTCTCTTTTGAGGCTTTCTGAAGGGAAAGTAAAAACTTAGTCAAAGGTATTCTCTTTTTAAAAACAGCTGCATCAAATCAATTTGGGTTCATTATGACGTTTTTCATAATCACTTTATCTTTTTCTTTATCTGTTTTTACATTTCCAAACTCAGCACAGAGATAGCATGAGGTTAAACAATAAAAGTCATTTATTGAAATATATAAAAAATAATGCATCTTTCAGGACAGCAAACACCATATAGAGAAAACGAACAATTTAGCATTAAAGAAGCAATGCTAAACCTTTGTGCATCTTCGATTTGCGCAGGTAATCCGAGCCATGCAGTGAGGGCACTCACGGGTTGTTGACCCGGACATGTTCTCTAAAAACGCCACATTTTCAAAAGAAAAGTCACAGCACAAAAGAAAATCCCACACTAAAATGTAAACATATCAAACTAAAATGTAGTTTAAAATCCACGTTTTGTAATAATACTTTCCAACTCATTAGAGAAAATGCATATATTGGAATATATGAATAAGTGATGCATTTGGCTTTAAAAAAAACACCGCCTGCATATGAAACGATTTGTTGTAAAAATGCTGTGTTCAAATTCATTTATGGCTGCTGTTATTTGGGCGTATTTACGTGCGAAACGCAAAAATCCCAAAAGGAAATTCATGTTAGAAACACGTTAATACGTGCAGCTAAGATGCACACTGCTGCATTGCCCGAGGATGAATGTTGTTGGTGGTACGTACGCATTCACTAACCTAATGTAAGCCGTGCGGCCAAGAAAAAAGTTCAGCCCTGCCCACACATATTTTGAAAAATACGTGTGAATAGTCACTTTCTAAAATTAAAATTAAACCACACATACATGCACTTTCAGTAAAAATGTGCAGATGGCACCATCTACTTTTCTGCAAAACTACAAAAAGGGTAGTTTACATCGACGAAAATAAGTTAAAGAGAGTTAGCGTTAGCTCGCATTAAAAGCTGGCGTTTTCCTTTCCTTAAAAGCAAGTAACTTATCCAAAAACTGCATATTCAACTTTTTGTTAAACTAGTTATTATTTTGATAAAAACTATTTAGTAAAACAAAAATCAATACAAATAAATTGAACTTCACTTACCGTGTTTTATTAAACGCGTAGCTCTGACCCAGTTTAAAGGAGCCGATGACGTCTGACCACGAGATCTAATCCAAGCAGAGAAGGAGACTGCAAAGCGTGTGTATAGACGCCGTTTTAACCATAGCTGCAGAATGCGTATTATATGTTTGCCGTATATTATACTCGGTATTTCAGAGTGCAATGTCATGGAATACAGACGCATTTGACTGAGACTGGGTTGCTAACTAAGACCTGGGGTGACTGGAACATCTTGCCGGGTGGTCTGCAGAGAGGTTCAGGATGCATCTTCCCTGTACACTGCATCGTCCATCTACAGGGTTTGCAGGGCTGGCTGTCGATGAATGTTTCATGCCAAAGTCTTCTGTATAAACGGGACATAATAAATACAGGCTCAATCTTAATAACATTGTAAAAAAAAAACAAACCTGTTTTTTTCTTTTAAAACATAGCTACATTATTTAGTTAACTGTTAACAGTAGTCATGGTCTTGTAGTACCTCCTCCAGGGCAGACAGCTCTGAAGATAGTTGATCCCACAGAGAACACCGTTGATGACCTCCAAACCAGCCTCCCCCTCATCAGCATCTTCCTCTGGCTCATCCTCTGGGGCCACAGTGTGACCAGTACAGAGGCAGATGTTGTGAAGGATGGCACAGGTGGCAACAACTTTTAAAATATAAATGAGGTCAAATGTATTCCGAAGAAATAAGAAAAATCACAGTGATAACTTACTTGAGGTATGAAGGTGTGCTGCACCTCTAACACTTGCAGGAAGATGACTCTGAATATTGTCTTTATTCCAAGAGATCAAACAGCAGATTCCTGTAATGACTTACACTAATATTTTTCTTGTTTTTCCAGTTTAATAAAATTATTATTATTATTATTATTATTTTGCTATACAAAGAGTTATGAAGATCATGGATACTAATCTTCCCTCTGTATCGATGACACTCATGTCACCAAGCACACAAAGTGAAGGTGAAGCTGTGATTGAAACATTAAGCCAGACTGATAGATCAGCACATACCTGTTGCCAGAGAGCATGGACATATGTACAGAACCACAGAGCATGCGTGTAATTGTCAGGTAGATTACTATCACAATGCTCACAAACATCGGAGTTTCTGAGACCCGTCTTGAACGTCCTCTGTCCAGTATAGTATATTCTGTGAAGAGTTTTGAATTGGATTAGTTTCAGGTTTGAACTTTTTGTTAGTTTAAAGGTATTTAGACACATTTCTGGCCAAAAGCTTGTGTCTGTTTTTTAACCATCTTAAGATGTACTGTAATCTGTCTGCAAGAAAGTCGTTGTGGAAGTTGAGGAAAGCCTCCACAGCTTTATCCAGATTTTAAAGTTTTTAAACAAATTCTTGCTGGTTTGTTGTTCCATAAGAATCCGGACATTGGCTGAGTCTAATGCTTTCAACCATTTTGGTGGTGGTTGTGTGGGATCATTGAGAACAGATCATTAACTTTGGTTAAAATGTTCATTTTTACTGTGGCTATCTTACCCATGAGTGACAGAGGCAGGTTGGCCCAGCGGGTTAGATCATCCTGTATACTTTTCAGTAATGGGTGTAGTTTAGTTGCAGCGGTTCTGATAGTTTCTGGGAGAAATAAATACCTAGATGTTTGATATTGCCTGATTTGACTGGTGTTGAGATTGGTTGCTCGGCATTACTGTTTAGTGACAATAAAACTGATTTGTTCCAGTGAATTGAGTCGTCTGAGATAGAGGAAAATTCACTAATAATTCTTGTTTCACTGGTGGAACCTGAATTATTTAGAAAAAGTAATATGTCATCAGCAAAAAGACTCATTTTATGATTATTGTATTATGTAGTAATTCCTTTAATGCTCTCATGCTATGGAGAGAAATAAGTATCAGTCCGATTTATGCGTAACTTTAGGTTTGTGCGTGCGTAATTCTTGATTTGTAATTCATAAAATTCATTTTGTGCATGACTACAAAAATGACAAAATATAAAAAAATACAAAGTACAATGTTAAACTAACTAAACGCAAAAATGGTTAAAAAATATGCACAAATCACTTGTTACACACCCACAAAACCCCATTTACACACAAATCTGCGTTTAAATGCTACTGGAATGCTGGGTCATCAGAGTTTTCTGATCAGCCGCTCTGAACTTAGGCGGTGAATAAGATCTGGTGAAACTTGACATTTTCCAACTTTCTTGAACAGATGTGCCGCTAATTAAAATAAAAAAAGTCTAAATAAGGATTTTTTTTAAAAATTGTCCTTTTAAATATTAAAATATTTTCCAGAATTGAAAAGTTCCTGACCCTAACCCTGAAGTGCAATTCACAAATCCCTTCACACCAAACAATTTCAATATAACAACAACAATTAGAAAAGCAAAACCAATCATAGAAAAACAAAATGACATTTTACTAATCAAAACAAAAGTTGGGAAACCAGAAATAAATAAACCAAAAGCTTTTCAGAAAAGAAAATTCAGTGAAACATTTCAAAAATCACAACCACAATTAAAAAAGGAAAACTAATATTTCAAAATAAAATGACATTTTAAAAATCAAAACCAAATCCCAGAAACCAAAACAAAATCCTGAGGAAGCGCTAGATCCAGGTTCTACATGAGAGAGGCAGCGCTGCAGAACTCAGACCCACCTTGAACTGTTTCAGCTGAGCAGGAGAAACCTGTCACAGTGGTGAGTTTTCATTTCTTCTCCCCAAAAGTTCCAGCATCCTGTTACCAGCGTCTCGTTGTGTCTCCAGGTCCTCCTGTGGCAGAGAAAGTGGGAGAGAGCTGTGCCAGAGCACCAAGCTGGACTCCTCCCTGCTGCTCTGGCTGTTTAAAGGCTGTCCTTTGAGGTGGGACTAGTTGACAAGAAGATGCTGGAGGAGACGTTGCCCCATCATCATCACCACACTCTGCTGCATCTCAGCTGCTCGTCCTTTGGTCTCCACAGCTGCACCGCCTCTTCTTCTTGAGCATGTGCCGTGGAGCACCGTCTTCAGGAGGAGAAAGACAGTGGACCGGTCTGAGTTGCGTAAAAAATGGCTTGAATGAAGGTTTGATCATAGAAACGTTTGAAAGAACAGGATGTGAAGAAGAACTAAACAATTCAACATCCTAAGAATAGAAGTTTGCACCAAATCTAAACGTATAGACTGCATCTTACAAACGTAAACACAACATGAGGTTTCTGAAGCAAAGAAAGCAAAATACATAAAAGCAGTGAAGAAGACGACATCAACATTTGTTTTTATTCCTTCTATGTTTGTGTCCTGTCTTCTAACATTTTGTCTCGGTCTAGTCAGGGATCCTCATATGAATTTGTTGACAATATTCCGTCAAAAAATGTGCAAGTAATAAGAGTATGCCATTGTTGCGAGCTCGCCACGCGCACGCCATTGGAAATGTACAACTTTTAATTCCAACTTTTTTGTTGGCTAGCTGTGTGACGCATTTTGGCTTTAAAATAAGAGCGCTCTTTTATTTGTGGTTATGAATAAGTGTATGCATCAACTTAGCAAATCTCTGTGTACTGTTCCTGCTTTTGTGTCATGTTGGTTATTTCTTACATGGCCGATGTTCTTCCCACATCTTTACGTGCAACCAGCATAAATAATGATGGATATTCATGTTGGCCACATGTAATACGTGCAGCAAAGATTCACATTGCTGGTTTGCCCAAAGGTATTTTAAGTGCGTCCAAGGCTGGATTTAGCTTTTTTTTTTGTTTTTTTTAATACCTTTATTTGTTTTGAAAGTGTAGTGGCGGCGTGTGGATGATAAAATGGGTTCTTATTGACTTCCTTTTAGTTCATTGCTGAGGACGATATGAATGTAGGTTAAGGCAGAAAGTTCCAGACCTGGAGCTGAGAATCTTTACCAAGACAAAAAAACAAAACTTTACAAAAACTTTAGCTTTTTTATCTCATAAACTAGTCCTCTTTCTTGTGTTATTCTTACCACAATGAGCCCCAAAATCACAAAGTGTTATTTCTATTTCTGCTTCTTTTTCTTTCTCCAGATCATATTTTTAAACACCAACAGTTTGCAGATCATAGAAAATGTTCCAGATAATTTGGCCACTGAGATCCCTCCAGTTTTCCTGCTGGGGTTCCCAGATGACAGCAGCACAGTCATCAGACTGAACAGGAAGAAAAGGAAACCTCAGCAGGTTGGTTCATCTGTTAAAAAGACAAATGTTTTAACATTTTGATGTCACTTTTACCAACTGAGTGTGCCTTTCTTCCTTTATTTTTGTTAGGTTGCATTGTTCTTTGATATAATAATAAGAAACTTTGAGACAGCTGAGCTGGGAGGTCCCAACAAGTGAGATTCTACCAAATCAAAAAGTATTTGTAAGTAAATATGTCATTGAAATGTCCTTTCTAATGTGTTTACGTGTTTGTTTATGTGCAGCTTGTCCTCCTCTGTGCTTCAAGGGTTTACATGCACAACAGTCAGATCTTTAGGAAAGAGTCAAATCAAGAATCTGATTAAAGTCTGTCGGAGAAAAGGCACAAATAAGGTTCCATTGGTGGAGACTCAGGTGAGATGGAAAGAGTGCTTGTAAACTAGTGCAAGATTAGAACTTGTCTAAAATGAGTTTTTGCTAAGAGTTTTTCATTGTAAACTAAAGAATATTGTGATGTAGTCTTTAAAGAAACTTTTGATTTTAGATCATTTTTATAATAATATTTGGTTTTCCTCAACAGCTGACCTGCATGTCCAACCAAATCAAAGAAGAGTCAGATGCCACCAGCTTCTTCCTTTATCCTCCAGATGTGCTGCTTTACTATGAGTAGGAATATTTTTTATACAAATTATGATCACGATATATTTGAAATTGAATTTGCAAAAACTTTTAAACTATGACTGTTGTGTTTTCTCTTTGTGATCACAGTTACTCTCTGGTGCCACGGAGCAGCTGCAGGTCTAATTTTCAAGAGCTGGCTGATGCAGACTTCTCCGCCTTTTCTCCAGCTCTGAGATACAGGCGGTCGGCTTTATTTGAAAATGCAAGGAGCTGCTTGGTGAGGATAAAGCAACGCCAGCAGATTTGAATGCAAACATGTTTAATTTACTGGAAATGATTTTTAATTGACTGGACTGCAACAATAATACACAATAATGAAAATGGTTGCCTTAGAAACATGAACACATTTCAGCCAAATATGATACTATCGTTTCTACAGATGTTGTGAGACTATAGAGCTGTTGGATCTCATCACAAGGTTGTATCAAAGATTAATTGGTGCAGAAAGCTTATGAGAGACTTGAGTCTTCAAATCATTTGAATACTCTATTTTTAAGGGAATAACAAGCACAAGTTTGACTGAGGACAATATATCCGTTTTGGGGAACATGTGCTGCACACTCTGTGGCTCCTACATCCAAAGCTCTCATCCATCCTTACTGGAACAACTCAAAAACTGTCCAGATCTCACTGTTGATCAAACAGCTGCAGTTGAAACCCTTCTGACCAATGGAAATACACCTTGTGGGCATTTAAACTGCATCTTTTTGAAATTCTACAATTCACAAATAGCAGTTTGGTGTCTTTCAGAGACTATAGTGTCCTCAAAAACATCATTTTGTTTGTTTTTTATGAGCAGAGTTCCTTCAACATGGAATGAACAAACTCTAAAAGACCTTGGGATGTTAACTCTGTATTTGCCTTCATCTTTCTATCAAGGCTTTGATCAGGTGAGTTAAGGTGCATTCATGTGTTTAGAAGGGAAGCTCTCATGAAAGGAGGATCAAGTTGGAGCTCATAAACCTCTTTTACTGGCAGAACACAAAGCGTAACTTCCTGAAATACTTTCTGATCGTTTTTGGTGGAGTGAGCAGACAACAGAGGAGGCAACTGAAGAAAGAGATAAGACAGTCCATCAAAAGTGATTCAGAACAACCTGCAGGTCAGTCTGCTTCTTGTCTAAGTTTTTCTGACGTTTTTTGACAGAATGCACAGCTGGAATAATCACTCAGGTCACAATCAGTGACCCCACCTTCCCCTTTGACTATAACATCAGTCAATTCAACAACTGTCTGTCAGAACTTTTTTTCTAAAGACATTTGCTCTTTCACTGATGTGTAGTTCTGCACTGTTATAACTATGTGCATCAGTTTAATTGCCGACTTCTGAAACTAAGTCACCTCATAGAGAGTGCTCATTCTCTCCATCAAGTTTGTATTTTAGCGTCCAGAAACTGCAAGAAAGAGGAAATGACCCACCTGGAGCTGATTCATTTATCTGGAATAATGTACACGTTTTGGAGACGGCAGTATTTTTACAAAGCAGTCAAATTACAGGAAAACTCAATGAGCTCAAACAGGTTTCTTATGGAGGTGTAACGATTAATCGACTTAATCGATTAGTAGATTTATGTTCCTATGATCCAACCAGATCAATCTGTCTGAGTCAAGTTGTCAAGTGAGTTGACCTATACTATCATAATATTTCCAAAATGACATAAATCGATCAAATTGATATTGTAAAATGCCATTTCTGACAACCATGTTGCACGCCATGGGGGCGCAAAGAGCCTTTCCCTTGAACAGCACTAATGGACTCCCTGGACAGGATTCAGGGCGGATAAGAAATGGAAAAGTCCGTAAGACGCTCCTGCGTCTCCCTTACTTACCCTCACGTATTGCTTAGTGTTTGTGACAACCGCAGCCTGCACGCAGGAAAAAAACGGAACATTTTCGCCGAACGGGCTCACAGGGTTCTCTACCACCTAGTCTACGTGCCCCGCACAGACATACCCGTTTTTAACCCGCAGACAGCCCATATCCACCCAAAAGGGGAGTCCTGACTACAGCTTAAGGAAGTGTGTGTTTGGTCCTGCATCAGTCTGGTGACCTGTTCAGGGTTTATCCCGCATTTGCCCAACAAGAGCTGGGATGGCTCCAGCAGCCAGGTGACCCCGAAAGGGAGTCAGCCGGTTCTGAAGATGGATGAAGGATCTTAACAGTGTTGTATTAGTTGCAGTTTGAATATTATAAGTTGCTGTTTAAATATTAGAAAGGATAATCGATTCACAGTTTAGCCTATTTTTAACAAATGAAGATGTTGACTTAATCTTTGTTGCTCTTATATCTGAGATCAATCAAAACACAAAACTGAAAAATACTTGGTCCACATTCATATGTCTCATATTTTTTCTTTGTATCTTGTAGATTACTACAATGGACAGGTAAAGGGAATTTGTTGTTGTTTTTTTTTTCTTTTTATAAATCTTTTTAGTAAAAGAACCCTAAAACTGTGCTGACATTTTCCTTTTTGAAGTGCCAAGTTATTGCAGCAAATGGTGAGTGGTTTTAATGCATGTTGACATTTATTCACAGTAATTCATAGTTCTTAGTTGACACTTTTAGGAAAACTAATGTCATGCTTTTTTCAGAGTCAAATACATGTATTGGAGTAAACAGGCAAACTTTTTTTTCAATTAATTTTTAACAAAAGTATCTAACTTTAAAGTGAAACTAAAAAGGTAAAGATATTTATATTTCTTAATTCAAAATGACAGCACAGATCTTCACGTCTACCTTGACAGTGGAAAGATGAGCGGACGCTTCTGTAACTTTTCTGTGGAAGAGTTTGCTTGTGCCTCTGTAAGACAGCAAAACATGATAAACTACTGTTGTCAAGGGGATTCATGGAATGATTTGACTTTCTAATATTGAACAGGGTTTAATGGGGGTTTGAATTTAATTATTCAATGGGTCTAATGTTCACCTTCGCCCCTTCTTGCCCGCTGTTTCCATCAACTTTCTCTCAAGTCTTGCAGCAAAGGATTTGCAGTGCAGCTCCTACCAGTATATACTGGTAGCAATACAACAAATAATACTTGGACAAATTCAAAGAATCTGACCAATTCCTTTCTAACGTCATAGTATTATCTGTTTTGTAATAATGCTTTGTCCTAATCATGTCTTTTCAAAATAGCTTGCAAATATTGAGTGAAGTACAACCCCAGATGACTCCTAGGCAAGAATCTGTGTACACACAATTCATCAAGATTTACCGGAGCAGAAAGGATCCTGCAGGTGAGCACTAAGAAACGAAATTCTATACATATAACAACAAGGCTAAATTACAATGTTCTGTATGGGAGGAAACCTCCCATACAACAGTTTTTGTTGTACAATGAAAACATAAAAAATGATACCAATAAAAAAACACAGAACTTATTCTCTTATAGAAAATATGTCATAGTTTGATAGTTAAAGGAAATGTAAATATGAAAAATGATAACTGGTTGACACCACCACCCACAATTCTCAGCGGTTTGTTCTATTGCTTTTTCAGCCTTTTTCAGTTTGTTTCTACGTATTTTGTCCCGTTTTGATGTGGTTTTTCGGTGCAGGTGGAAGCCCTGTCACTGCTGTCAGTCACACAGCTTGCAGAGGTAGCGGCCACACCTGGTCAGCTCACATCTGCAGAGCAGGTCACCATGGTGATGACTTATGTCCCTGACCAACAGTTTACCTCCTTCTTTGATCATTTTTCACCTAAAATGTTGGTAAGCAAACATTTTCTGCTGCTTAACTTTTTTAACCCTTGACATGCAATGTATACAAACCTTGTACAATGTTCATGTTTCTATTCTCATACAGGGACGTGAAAACCTTCTTCCTTCTACTGTCAGCTCAGCCGTGCTGCAGGTTGTGTTTAATCGGGCAAACCTCTCCAGTCCATCAGTCAGTGATGCAGTTGTGCTGCTGTAGCTTCAAGATCGAATGCGCCCCCTGCTGGTGAACATGGCAGCTGACCATGTGACTCCATACTTTCATATACTGGCAGGAAGAAACTGCAGCATTGAGGAGCAGGGTGAGTGTAAAACAAGAAACACGAGACAATCATTTGCTTTTGCTTCTGTTCCATTAATACCTTCAAAAGTCTTTTTTATCACTTTTATTAAACCAAATATTTTATTTTTCTCAACCTGACCATCTCATCTCTGAGTAATGACACACAGACAGAACTTCAAAGTAGTATCATCCAGGCTCTTCAAGGTAAATAAACCACATGAAGAAGAAACAAATCTTTGCTATGGTGCTATGGTGACAACTATAGCTCTATCGTTTCCTGAGGAGATCATTCATGAGATTCCAGTTCCCCAACCTGAACACCTTCTTGTCCCTCATGCCTCAAGACAGAAAGCAACAGGTGTGTGGACATGAAAGCTTTCTGGAGGAAACTCTGAAATAATTATACAGAAACACAAAATCAAGTAACATCTCTTTTGTTTGTGTCTCCCCTGTAGCTGATAAACTCCATGCCTCCATCAGATCTTGGGGATTTCTTGCATCAAACTAATGTTGTTGGACAAGAGTCTGAGCTCTGTCAGCTTTACAGCAGCTACCTCCAGATCCCAGTGTTTCTACAGACTGTATGTACAAACACTCACAAACACACAAAACAATGTGAAAGCACAAAGAGTTCAATTCAATTTTTATTCATATAGCCCAATATTACAGCCATAGCCGTCTCATTGGACTGATTATGAATAAACTGCAAGAAGCAAAAATAATTATTAAACATGTAAAAGTAAACAATAGCTGGTTATAAAACAGACTAAGCTGAACAAACATCTCTGTCCTTACACCCTCCTTCGCGGTGAGAAAAAACTCATAAAAAAACCCTGTCTTTTTTGGGGGGAAAAAATTAAGAAACCTCAGGGGTTTCCCACATGAAGGAGAGATCCTCAACCCCAGACGGACAGGTGATGCGCTAGAACTACTAAAGAAAAGTGAGCTTAATTAATTCTGTAACTACATGGTTGAATATCAAGTATATGTCTAATAAACAAACACCTTTAGATAAACAGCTACAAGTTAAGATAACAGCTAAGTATTTAAATAAACAAAGACATGTTTGAATAGTCTATAAGATGGGCTTCATCAAGTAGGAGTTGTGGAAACTGCTGGGGTTGCTGGAAGAGCCAAAGGCGAGGTCACAGCCAAAGACAGGAGCGGGAAGAGCAAAGATCAACGGCTCGTCAGAACTATGACTATTGCTAAAATTGATAAAAAGTAAATGTTAAAAATGAAATTGTACATTTTTACCTTTGATGTTTATATGAAAATAGTTTTGAGATTTTTAAAAATCACTCATATTTCTAAAAAAATACATGCAAATAATTCTTTTTTGCAAATTGATTAATTAAAACAATACAAATGACTTTTTTTCTAAGAGAGTTAAGAGCCTCTCCTCTCGCTCCTCCTCTCTCCTGGCCCTTTGCAACAAATCTAAACGCATAGACTGCACTTTACAAGCATAAACACAACATAAGGTTTCTGAAGCAAAGAAAGCAAAATAAAAGCAGTAAAGAAGACTGCATATAAAAGAATCTTCACAATGACTGGTGGCTCCACATCTTCAGCTCCAAATCTTTTGGCTTCAAGCTGTTCATCAAATCTGAAAAAGAAGCACAAAACAACACAAACTGTTTACACTGAGACTCTGTTTTCAGTCATCCAAAACCCCTCAATCCAACATCTGAGTGTCATCTTTTGTACCTTTTATGCACTTTACAAACTCATCTGTCACTGAAATCATTTCAGACACCTTTGTGAAGATCTTTTAGTTTTTCTTTATCTTACAGGTATTTCACATCCCTTTGAGGCTCTGACTTTGTCCGCAGTTCATTCAAAACACCTCATTCAACATCTGTCACCATCAGAGTTTATTTACAAACTCCTTTTTTCACTGAAATCATTTTCAACACATTTGTATATAGTTTACACATTTTTCTGCAAGTTGATGTTATGTAAAACCTTCTGTTCATTTTGTTTCTCATCAGTTTTGTCAACTATCTGTGGAGGAAGGCTCCTGCTCCAGGAACACAGATGGAGAACGCCGGACGCTTCGTCAAGGTCAGAGACAGACAGAAAGCTGCTGCTGCAACTACCACCTCTCCCAGCAGCACCACCACCAGCAGTAGCAGCAGCAGCACCAGCAGCAGCAGCAGCAGCACCAGCAGCAGCACCACCACCACCAGCAGCAGCAGCACCACCACCAGCAGCAGCACCAGCAGCAGCAGCACCAGCAGCAGCAGCAGCACTACCACCAGCAGCAGCACCAGCAGCAGCAGCAGCACTACCACCAGCAGCAGCACCAGCAGCAGCACCAGCAGCAGCAGCACCAGCAGCACCACCACCACCAGCAGCAGCACCAGCAGCAGCACCAGCAGCAGCAGCACCAGCAGCACCAGCAGCACCAGCAGCACCAGCAGCACCAGCAGCAGCAGCAGCAGCAGCACCAGCAGTAGCAGCAGCAGCACTACCACCAGCAGCAGCAGCTCTGCATCAGTTCCATCAGGCCTGGCAGCTAAATCTGCACAGAGGTTTGATGTTTTAGTCTCAAAGCTGTCCACTGCAGCGAGTTTGCTTGTGTTTCTATAAATTAACTTCATGTCATCAATCATTTCATGTGGTATCGTGGTGTACAGCCTCCTCTTCAGCAGGTTCTTCCTCCAAACCGTCTGAGGAGCCCACAGATGACGAGCTGGTCAGCGCAGTCGTTGACATAGAGTGTTGAGTAGCAGAACAGACACATTTGTATGTTATGTTGAACACATGAATGCATCAGCTGATGTTAACGGCTGTTTTTCTTCTATGTGAAAATCATTCTGATGGGAGATAAACTGGAAACAGAGCAGTAAGTTTGTGTTTGGTTCAAACTTTGCTGCGGTCAAAGTGCTGATTCTCACTGACCGCCACCTCCAGCTTCATCATAAATACTAAACGATCTGTAGCTGAACACCAACCCTCTCTCCTATTGCTTCACTTCTTCCTGATTTTAGCATCTGTCTTGCATTAGGGGCCAAATCTGAACTTTTCATCTGATCAACCTTTTCTAGCTTCCACGTTAGAACTTCACTCGTTCCCTTTTAGTTCTGCCAGCATGTCTGAGTCTCTCATTTGGTTTGTTTCTTTTTTTTAATCCCAAATCTGTTCCTTCTGTTTCAGCCTCACAAGTGCAGGCTCCTCTTTGGGTTCCTGCTGCTCCACCTCCTCCTGATGAGGACATCACCTCTGCTGGGCTGAGCGGCCAGACGGAGGGTCCTGGACATCGATGGCTGGTACCTCATGGCCACTGAGTACCTGGAGTGCCGTCGGTGTAAGAGGAAGGTTTGGGGTGGTCACAGGGCATCATAATGCAGCTGGCCCCCACCTACAGCTGCCAGTTTCCTGCTGTACTCACGTACAAGTGAGAGGCAACGTTGAACCACGTGTTAGCTTGTGTGCAAACCTTTGTCTACATGTTGTTATGTTGTAATTGTGTCGATGCAGGCTGTCCTTTGACCAAAGGGTGATTGCGCAGCTCAGGTCGCGCAAGTTGGGAAAAGTGTCAACCGGCTGTACAACACCCTGCGGGAGCAGCACTCGGACTCCTGGATGCGGAGAGCCATCCACTACCTTGGCAGAATAGCTGCACACTGGGAACGCCTGCCAGAATGTGACAAACGGCATGTTGTCTTCCCTGCCAGGTACCGGGACAGGCGGCCTAAAGGTCGTTTCAAGGCCGCGAAGGGGAAGAACACTTCCTGTCCTGGGAAGGAGAGTCTCCAAGTGTAAGATTGGTTTCTGGAAGCCTTTGACTTGCTTTTAAATGTGCTTCATTTTTATTCATTTCTGTCATTGCTTCTAAATAACTCCAGCGGCCTTCTGGGACTGAATGCTGGCCCAGCCGACACAAGCCGCCTGGTGGAGGCCGTTTGTAGCCAGCTTCCACCCGCGTCCACCCGTCGGCTACAAGAACCGGGGGGGTTCTGAAGACCCGTTGGTCCTGGTCCTACATGCCCTTCAGGGAGGCAGTCCTTGGGAATGGCAGGCTGGCGGCTCAGACCGGACTTCAGCTGTTTCAGCTGAACCAGAGGACCCTGTCACAGTGGTGAGAGCTTTAACTTCAGCAGTCTGTGGTACTTTTTCCATAATCACAGAACCCGGTAAGAGCGTCTCTTTGGGTCTTCAGGTACTCCTGCCGGCAGAAAAAGTGGGAGAGGGCTGTGCTGGAACAGGAAACTGGACTCCTTCCTGCTCCAGCTGTTTCCCTGCAGCTAAAGGGTTGTCCTTGGTGCAGGTGGGACAGCCCTATGACAACAAGATGCCTGAGGAGCAGCTGCCTCCACAAATGGCATCTGCTGCTGTTTCCCAGCAGCCCCTCCTTGACCCTGAAGCTCCACCACCACCTCCTTCTGAGCGTGTGCCCAGGACCACTGCTTTCAGAATGAGGAAAGCGGCTCAAGCAGCAGCACCAGCCCAAGAGCAGGGCCCTCCAATAGCAACAAAAGTCTGTTGATAATTTGCGCCGTACACCTGCAGAAAGTGTGGTCAGCCCAAAAGGCTGGACACCAGCCACACGAGGATTGCTGGGGTGTCATACTGTGCAACTGTCGGCCGGAAAGGCGTGGACAAATGGAGGGAACAAAGGAAAAGGACACAGAAAAACTAAAGACTGTTAAAAGTTTTTTAAATCATATTTTGATGTAAAAATACATATTTTTGTTGCAATGCTTCTGTTCCTTTTCTTTCTTCAAATAGACACTGAATAGTGGTAACATTTGTTTGTATAAGGGTTTGTCACAACATTGAGTTTATTTAGAAAAACATTCTAAAGAACAGGATGTGAAGAAGTCATCAGCACTTTATCAAATGAATAAAAAATAAAACTTTGCAATAAATATGAACACAAAAGCTGCACTTTCCAAGCTAAAACATGATGAAAATATCTAGAAAACAGTAAAACAGAGTCTTCATGATGAGTTGCAGCTCCACACATCCCTCAAAGCTTAGACTTTTCAGAAAACGGGTCCCTTTTAGCTTCAGGTTGTTCATTAAGTCTGAAAAAGAAGCACAAAACAATACAAACTGTTTTCACACAGGCTTCACTGCCGTCTTCCTGCTCGAACGCAAGTGTCGGTTTTCCTCTATTTTAACATGAAATTGATGGTTTTAAGTGTTAGAATGAGATAGATTTGTTTGTGGAAATGTTTGTCCACTTTTCTGTGTTTTTTTGTAAAAGATGTGTTAATAGATTGTAAAACAGCCGCTGTTTGCTGTTGTTTCTTTTCTGCTAGTTTTCTCGTCTTTCATATGCATTAGACTTAGAGTATAGTTTGAAAAGGTTTCTCGTTGTCATTGTGGGTCAGTTACTTGTGTTAACCTGCTGCTTTTGATCACAAAGCTCTTCATTCCACTGCTGTACAATCACTGTCAGTCATAAGGGACTGAATTGCTGCATTTCTTATGAGATGAATCAAACAGGACAGGTGTTCTAACAATGCAGGTGAAGACATGTGGATCATGGACACATGTATGTACATATGGACCAAAGCGTGATTCACACGAGCTGCTCTGCCAGCATCAGTCTGTGTTCCTCTGTGCTGTGGACAGCTGTCATGAACTTGAAGCAAATCAAAACCAAATCAAAACCAAATCCCAGAAACCAAAACAAACAAAAGAAATAGAATGAAATGAAACATTTGAAAGATCAGTTGTCACGAAGTTGAAGCAGATGAACCTGATCTGATGCTTTCTTCTGTTTCGTCTCAGGCGGGAGGTTTTCTACAGGTAGAAAGAGACTGGAAGTTCAGTCTTTTCTCCTGAACTCAGGTCCTGCAAACTGGCCTGATGCTGGCCGCCCGTCTCCACCCTTCACCCAAAAGAGCACGAGGGGTCTTGAGGAAGCGCTAGATCCAGGTTCTACATGAGAGAGGCAGCGCTGCAGAACTCAGACCCACCTTGAACTGTTTCAGCTGAGCAGGAGAAACCTGTCACAGTGGTGAGTTTTCATTTCTGCTATCCAAAAGTTCCAGCATCCTGTTACCAGCGTCTCGTTGTGTCTCCAGGTCCTCCTGTGGCAGAGAAAGTGGGAGAGAGCTGTGCCAGAGCACCAAGCTGGACTCCTCCCTGCTGCTCTGGCTGTTTAAAGGCTGTCCTTTGAGGTGGGACTATTTGACAAGAAGATGCTGGAGGAGACGTTGCCCCATCATCATCACCACACTCTGCTGCATCTCAGCTGCTCGTCCTTTGGTCTCCACAGCTGCACCGCTTCTTCTTCTTGAGCATGTGCCGTGGAGCACCGTCTTCAGGAGGAGAAGACAGTGGAAGCAGCAGTAGCTGCTGCTGTACCAGAGCGAGGACCTCCACCAGAGACTAAAGCCACCGACAGCTGGTGCTTTACCCCTGCAGCAAGTGTGACCGCACATCCAACACTGCCATGACTGACAGCTGGAGGGAGAACATGAGAAAAAAAGACTGACAAGAAAAAGACTCAAAAGGCAATAAAAGCTTATTTGACTTGAAAAATAAATGTTTTCCATAAAAAGTTTGTGTTTCACTGTTTGTTTTCTGAACAAGCAGCTCTGAGTTGTGTAAAAAATGGCTTGAATGAAGGTTTGATCATAGAAACATTTGAAAGAACAGGATGTGAAGAAGAACTAAACAATTCAACATCCTAAGAATAGAAGTTTGCACCAAATCTAAACGTATAGACTGCATCTTACAAACGTAAACACAACATGAGGTTTCTGAAGCAAAGAAAGCAAAATAAAAGCAGTGAAGAAGATGACATAAAAAAGAATCTACACAACGACTTGTGGCTCCACATCTTCCCTCAAAGCTTATGCTCTAAAAAATTATCCCTTTTGGCTTCAACCTGTTCATCAAATCTGAAAAAGAAGCACAAAACAACACAAACCGTTGTTTATATTTTACACATTTTTCTGCAAGTCGACGCTTTTTGAAACCTTCTGTGGGGATTGTCCAAGGCGGGCCTCGAACTCGCGATCTTCTTCTCACTCAGGGAAGATGAGCACCTTGGGCGTCCAATCAGAGAGCCGGATTTGTTCGAATTCTGTATGTCCCGCCCACTGTTTACTGTCATGGCTGCCGTCTTCCTGCTCGAACGTAAGTTTCGGTTTTCCTCTATTTTAACGCGAAATGGACGGTTTGAAGTGTTAGAATGAGATCGATATGTTTGTGGAAATGTTAGTCCTCTTTTCTGTGACTGGTGATGTCGTTTTTATTCTCGATTTTGAAACCTGTACAGAACGAATTCACTGCGGACAGACAAAGTAGTCCAGCGGTGATGCACGTGCGCCGTCATGCAGAAGCTTCTGGTGATCCCTCTGTCGCTCTGTTTGCGCAGGAATCACAACTGGTTATTATTTGAATTGTGGGAGTTCAAAAAAGACCTTTTTGTGCAACATATTCAAAGCAGTTTGGCTGTTTCTGTTCTGGACGTCAGTGGAGTTGTTGCGGCGCGGCGCGGTGGGGGCGGGTGGCCGCAGTGTCGCCCAGGGCGGGGCCTGCTTTGGGCCACAATTACAGGCGATGACTTTCTCTTCGTTGCTTTTTTCCCGGGTGTGCGGCACGTCATTGCGTCACATAATTCCCAGCATGCATTGCGCCTCGAAAACTTTTTTTGTTTTTTAAAGAAAAACCCTTTTCAGGTTAACTTTATGTTTCTTTTTATATTAGCGTGATATTGTATGTAGTTCAAGTTTCTAAATCGCTACAGATTGAAAATCTTGAAAATGTGAAAACCTTGACTTTGCAAGTGTCGGAATAAACCGTGTATAAATAACCCGTCGCTGCCAGCGCACTGTTTGAGGATTGGTGGCAGTACTCAAGACTATATCGACATGTACGTAAAAATCGTATGTGTGCTCCCTATGGGCCTTAAGCGCATACGGAGCCGGATGAGCATCACTCCGGAAGTCCCAGGACAGCCTGGAGCCAGGAGGGAGCAACGCGGGAGCAGTCAGGTGAGGATCCTCGTGTAGACCGTCGGCGTGTAGAAGGCAACTCTGCTCCTCCTCCGGGCCTAGTACGGTTTCGACTGAAGGTTTGGATCAGTGTCCATTCAGCATTAGTCGAGTACCAAGCACCAATCCTTTTGTTCCATTCAAAACGGAACTGACATATATATATATATATATATATATATATATATATATATATATATATGTGTGTGTATATGTGTGTGTATATGTATATATATATAATGCCATCATAGAATAACAAATTCTTTCTTTAAAATCACTCCAATCAACTCAATCCATGGAATATCACTTGTCTTTAAAAAAAACAAAACAAATGACAACACTCAAACTCATCAATTTTTAAACATGCAATCAAGAACTAAAAAAAGAAGTACTTTATCTAAACTTAGACAAACATCATTTGACTTAACCACTAAAATACACCAGGACAAGGGGATTCATCTTTTTTCAAGTCACACTCTAGTGCTCTATTGTTATTCTCAATTAGGACCATTTGTACTCATTCAAATTTCACTTTGCACATTCATTCTTTTCTAGCCTTGGAGGGCCTGAGACACCTCACAGGGGACAAAAACATCATTCCATTTTACAACAACAGCTTTGGAATGGAATTAACTTGCATAACGACACTCATCAGTTAAGGTTGCATCAAGAAAAATGCAGGAAACCATTTATTACTTACTTCAAATTGGAGCTTTAATGTGATGAGAGGAAGAGCTTCAGCTTGAATCAATTCATCATTTCAGCGTACAAACAAGGAAGTAAACAAGAATGAATGTCAAATCCATTCACAGGTTAACTTCCTAAACTTCAGCCCACTCTTGTTTTTCCACATCAAAAGAATACAAGGAGAATATTTATTAGAACATTCTAGCACACTGTATGGTCACCTCTTTGTAAAAGTCCAAGTGTTTCCACACATGGGACAGATGACTAATGACGGTTGATGGTTTTTTTGCTGCATCACATGGGAGTTGTCCGCGATGATGACATGTGGTCATTTTTGCGTTATATATTCAAATAAACCTACCGTACCTCAATCCAAACGGTATTGTCCAAGATTGACCATAATCCATGTATTTTCTGTTGAAATGATTGCTAATGGTTTAGGCCAATTCCATGAATAATTTACCACAGACAGATTATTTTGACTGGATTATAGGAATTTTAACTGATTTCTAGATGAAGCCACTAAATCACTGCACCTCTATTTCTTATAGTAATGAGTGTTTTCTACTTGAACTATTTTTCAATTGATCATTTCATCTGATGTCAAATGAATGACTTTTGGCAGTTTCACTGTAACGTCATGACATTTATTTCTAGTTTGATGATGGCAGACTTTGTGCTGTCTGAAGAGGACAAGCTTGACAAACACAACCTGACAGCTTTCATGAAGGAGAACAGCCTGGAGCTGATTGTCCTCTTCAACCTAGAGGTAAACAGACAGAATTATTAAAAAAAAAAAAAAGATCATCTCTGTTGCATTTGAGTTGATCTGAGTGTGTTTTCAGACATCAGACAAGATCTTCACCTGTGGTGTGCGGCTGCACTGCCTTTTGTTCATCAGCTCCACTGTGCAGAGTCAGATGAGCTGCTGGAGGAGTACAAGGCTGTTGCCAGACAGTTTAAAGGAAAGGTAGGAGCCTGAAGTGTGCTAACGCCTTAAGGTGCAAACTTGACTGTTTTTTGAGAACGGTTTATCCTCTCTGAGAATTTTCTTGAAAGCTCGGCCACTTTTTCTTGTGTAACGCAGGTGCTGTACATCCTGATGGACATAACGACAGCCGTGTCACACGTGCTGAATGACTTTGGCTTGTTAGAGCCGGACGCCCCCACTGTGCGCATCATCAACATGGAGACACAGAAAAAGTTCAGAATTGACCATAGACTCTGTGAGACAGCTTTCCCAGGAGGTGGTTGATGACACTGCAGAGGTAACACTTTAGCTCAGCTGATGTGAAGTCAAGCAGGAGCACTGAACTCAGTAAGCTGTTCCTTCTTTGGTTACTTCAGCCATACTTTCGGTCTGAGGACATCCCCGAGGACTGGGACAAGGGCCCAGTTAAAGTCCTGGTAGCCAAGAACTTTGAGTCCGTTGCCATGAACCCGACCAAAAGCGTCTTCGTAGAATTTTGAAAGTTATTCTAACTTTTTATATATTTAGCTGTGTAGTGTTTTATCCCAGTTCCAGTATGTGCTTCTTAAAGTTTATTAGCTATTTTAAACGTACTCTAAAATGATGCAGATGTTCTGACTAAGTTCACACGTACCACCCCAGCGGGATTGCAATGGACTCCAGCCAGCCTGAGTCTCCGCAGTTCATTAGAAATTGAATTTTTATCAGATTGGGTCTTTAAGAAAGTATGTAAAAATGTATGTTTTGTCCAAGACTAAAATGTAGGAAGCAAACATGTAAAAAGAATTGTAAATCATGAACAGAAAACATGTTATCTCATTTATTTTGCAAGCAGAAAATCTCATCAATGGATTTTTACAAACTTAAAAAAGAAAGAAGCAAGTTTGTAATCTTGTAACACATGTCTGAATGGTAACACCTTAGAGTGCACAAAAAGAGGGACAATGTTTCATTATTGCAGAATTCTTCTAGTTCTAATATTGTTCTTGCTGTCTGCAATACGGTTATTGATCACTAGGGGATGCTAACGGACTCTTAATGAATACTTAGCCTCTTTCTCTTGTCAGTCACCAGTTCTTGTTGGATTCTCTGCAGCATCTGAAAGCTGTCAATGACAAATCCTAACATTCAGGCCAGCACAGTTGGCAGTGTTTTCTTCCACCCCTTCACAGTGTGTTTATGTGTGTGCAGATGCTCCTTGGTGTGGACATTGTAAGGAGCTGGTTCCAATCTGGGAGCTGCTGGGAGCTGCTTCTAACCACGTGAGCTGTGCAGAGAGATTACCAGACTGAAGGATGAACACTGTCTCCTTTTCTTTCAGAACCAGCTCGCCGTGATTCACTCGCTGTGAGCGTCCAATCACATCAGGAGATGACACCTGCTCACAAAACACAAAGTGATTGATGCAGTAGGAAAAATGCACAAAGTCCAAAAGTGAACAACTTTCAAATCTACACTCTCTCCTTCCAGGTGAGCCGCCAGCTAACATCCACCACCATCCACCCCCAGTACTTCCTGCACATGAAGACGACATCCGTCACTGGAACTGCTCGCCACAGCAGAAGATACGGATGCAGACAGAGCTGGAGTCCATGGGTCTTTGGCCAGCTTCTTTGCCTGTCAGGAACCCCATGAGGATGTGGTCATTGTGGCGTCAGCCACCACAACCAGAGCTGATTGACAGCATCCATGATCTACCATCCCCAAAGTACTTCCAGCTCCACCCGTTCTTCATCTGGAAGCCGGAAATGACCAAATGATGGGCAGGCTGAGGAGCAATGACTGTTTTCCATGCCTTAGCAGTTGTCAGGTTGTGTCAGCAGGTGTTGGTAGACCAAGGATGATAGTTGGGATCACCGGGCAGTACTATCTGCTGTCCTCCAGAGCGTACTGCAGAGTTTGCTGTAAGAGGTGGTTCGCAGACAACCCTTTATGGCTGGAAAAACTTCCAAAGAGGTTTAGGAACCTGCTTCCAGCCACGCTGACTTACAAGAAAGCAATCTGCAAGTCTGTCATGGATGAGCTCCGGAGGACGGGCAACTCCCCTACAGAAATGGCAAATCCAACGAACCAAATCATGCACCGGAAATACGAGCCAGCCAGCCTGCCCACGGTTGCAGTGAACTTTTGGACCGGCTTTCTGCTTCAACCACACTCCCAAAGTTGCCAGGAAGGTCAGCTTTTCATGTGGGACCATGTGATCATACGGCGTGATGAATGAAACCTGGATGATCGTGTCATGGGTGATGCTGCAATCTGAGAGTGACGAGTCGCTGCGGCCCACGTATGAGGGACTGGCAACACGTTCTAACAACGCGGGTGGAGAAGGCAAGGGGTGGACAGGTGAGACTTTCACGCAGAAGATCAACATTTCAAATGTCCTTTCATTGTTGCAAATGCCAGAATGCTGTGCACAAATATTTTGTGGCTACGCTTGAACTTTACCACATTCAAGCTCAATCATCACCAAAAATGGGGATAAACACTAATTGTCAAAGAGACCCTGCTCCTTCCTAATATTTGCCTCGATCACTTTCTTCAGGGACTGCTGTGCAGCCTTTGTTGTGGAGGAGAACATTTAAGCTGGGAGTCCTGGGAAACGACCGACGCCGTCATTGCTGAGGCAACAACAGGACAGCTGATCAACTCCTGCACGTCCAGGTCCCACTACACCTCTGCCATCATCCTAAAGTTGGATAATAAGCTAGCTGTCTTAAAACAGAGGAATGCTAGCCGAATAATTGATTCTGTTGTAAATGCAGTAAGTCATTTCTTATTTTAAAAACATTTCCAGATTTGACTTGTATAACTGACTGTCTTTAGATGCTGACATGTTAACATGGAAATCTTAAGACGTCATACTTGATTTGAAGACACTAAGCAATAGTTTTCAGCTACAGATTTCTTCATCTCAAAGTACTTGTTGGTTTAAGCTAATTTGTGTATTGTGCTTTTCTAATTTCAGGTGTGAAAACTTGAGGCAATAGGGTACCATCCCGTTTTCTTTTTTGGCAGAAGAGCAAACGCATCGAGTACGTGGGATGTGAATGTCATAACCCATTTTGAGCGCACTGCGACAAATCAAGATTTATTGAAAGGGATGCAGAGAGCCTATGAATTGCTCTTGACACTAGATAGGAGTAAAACTTTTCTTTTAATGTCCACTACTGTTCCAAAGGTTTAGAACAAAGCAATTGTTCCTCTTGAGTTATTTATTATGCCATAAATTGCAGAGTATAAGTTGTGCTTCTTTGGATAGTTTGGCCAGGTGTCTGGTTTCTGTTTTTTTTTTTTTTAAACATAAATATCCTCATATTTTCGGGGTCTCTGAATGGTATCATGAGCCCAGACATGGAGACGTGATTACCGATGCTTTTGTTGAACTCTTTTAAGAAAAACAAATGAACCTGATCTCTAAACAGCATCAATGTCTTCCATACCGTACATGAGATAAACATTCGATACTTCTATGTTGTGATGAGTCTAAAAAGTTCTCCCACACGGGTTCGGAGCATCCAGTCTCTCAACACATGTTTGGATGAGCATTGATTTTGAGACCGTGGATGTGAATTTGACACATGAATGGTGGTCTGTGTGAATCCAGCCTTATGCCTTTTAAGCTTTTGTTAGTTGACTATGACTTGAGGTACTTTTGCCTTTTTACTATTGAAAAGGGGCCCTATATCATAGAGGGTCTATTTCATCCTGGTCTTCAGCCTTTCAGAGTAAACTATCCAAATATATGTAATCTATTACCTTTGGCCCACTCAGCTTTTTGTCTAGTAAGAAAAAGTAAGACGACGCAATCTCTGAGGCACCGCCTTTCCCTCCTTGCGTGTGTTGCCCATGTCATGACATCATCGTCTAGCTGGCCTCGGCAGCGTGTGTGAATTTAAACATGCAACATCGGAACTTTTGCAATGATGGATCCACATGTTGTGCATTTAATGTAAATGAAAGCGTTTTGCTTATCACCGCTATCTCCACGGAGACAGTGGGTGTTAGCTTGGAGGCAGTGCTGGCAGCGCAGACTCTTCCTGGAAGGCGCTGTTCTTACTTATTTATGTCACAATATGAGAACCTGCCTCAATGGTTACAAAAGAACAGGTAAAGAAACATGCTTACCTTGCATAACCTCTTAGATAAATACATTTAGACATCTGTTTTTATATTAAATGTGCATTTCTCTATAAAACCTCATGTTTTGTAGGAACGTCCGTACCATTGGGACCCTGCAATTCTACACAAGAGCAGTCTCAGAACCAATGCTGATGTACAGGAGCAACCTTTGATTGTAGCAGAGAAACTCGTCCAGGAACAAACTACGACTGTCGCTGAGAAAGTCCCCGAGGAGCAACCTGAGACTGTGTTTGTGCTGGACCTTGTTCCTCTCGCTCCTCCAGTAGTTCCATCACTTCAGTCTTTGCAGAGAAAAAAAAGACTTAGAAGCCGATCTGCAGGCAGCATCGAGCTACATCCATCCACCAGCTGTTGACCATGCCGTCTCCTGTCTTGGGCTCAGGATGGCCTTTGTGAAAATAAAAAGGGTCGTTTCTGTTTTCTTTGGTCCCAAGATTAATTTGATTCCTTAATGGCCTAAATTTAAGACATTAGTGCTTGTCTTTATTTTGCTTAAGAACTTCTGAACTAGTATGCTGTGGTTTTTCCAGAGCTGCTTTTTCTTGGTTGTCACAGACAGTCTTCTATCATTTTAGTCAACTGGAAATAGTTTTAGTCTATTTTTATTCTTTTTTTTCCCGTCTGTAAGGTTGTTGAAGTTGTTGAAGCCATGACTGGGAAGAGGATAAATGCGGTAAAACTCTGCTCTTTTGAAGTTATTTTTCAACAGACGGCAAACAAAACGTTTTGATTTTATTTTAGTTACCCATGGACTTATGGGCCCTCAGTCCACAAGGGCCAGTGTCTTCTAACATTCAGATATTTTCCCAGTCCAGCACACCTAAATGACATGCTTAAACTGCCTCCTCAGCAGGTTGTTACGCACAAAGTCCAAATGATCAAAGTTTTCCATTCAGCTGTGTGGAAACAGACATGTCAGACATTTGCAGACAATGTCACTGGAGAACTAAAGGTTTACAGCTGAGGACTAAACAAAGTGCAGCCTTCAACACTCATTTACAATGTCAATGAAACAATGCACCGTCATGAAATGGCACTTCCATATTGTCTGTACACTGTTGGGTTGTACTTATGTTCAATGTGATGCTGTATTTCCTATCACACAGTAGGCTACCAAGAGTCCTATAAAAATGTACATTTCAATAAGGGTTTAAATTGTTCTACATATTTTTAGTCCTTTTTGAAAGCTTCTCTAAAATGATATAATGGCTGTGTTGCCTGATGAGAAATGTGTAATTCCTGTTGTACATGTTGTTATAT
>BNCR01000001.1:35855877-35890662 GCA_014656515.1 Oryzias celebensis | reverse complement strand
CACCTCACATAGGCTCATATAGGACACACACAAGTAACTCACACAGCCAGGAAACATTCACGCGCAGAAGCACACTGTGCTCTTCTGCGCACTGGTCAGCGGGCACGCGCACAGGACTCACAGACAGGAACAGACGCACGCGCGTTACTTAGCCTAACACTCTCAGTCAGTGTAGTCATGTCCAGTGTTATAAAGGCTCAGGCTATGTCCGAATTCATTCACTACTCACTATATAGTGCATTCGCCATTTTGTAGTGTTGTCCGAATCCAATATAAAAAAATTGAGTGCGCTGGAAATATCCCAGATCCTCTGCGGAAAACAAGTGTACACCAATGGTCACTACATTGGAAAAGATAGACCACAATGCATTGCGTTTGAATTCCTTCCAAGATGGCAGAAGCAAGTCGCTCAAGGGAGATGACAAATAAATGTATTTAAGTATCTGTAGTAGAATATAACATTGCTACATATGTAATATGATATATGTCGTATTAGGTAATTATTTTACAGACGATGTATATTATCCTGCAGCTTATCATTTTGCTAACGCTTTTGTTTTGCATTGAAGGTGGGAATATTCCATGCAATAGGTAGTACATAAAAAGGGAGTGATTTCTACTTAGTCATATGTTGATTAGACATTTTTTGAATCTGTTTACACATGTAGGGACAGACGAGGACGTCCAAAATTTAATCCGCTGGTTCCTGGTGTCCTCCTGCAGTGGCTCTACATCTGTGGGCTCCAAGCAGTCCCCTTCACTCATGCACAGATTGTGCAGGATGGCGCTGCAGGCAATTATTTTAACTGCAAAGACTGGCTTTACTTCCAACACCCCCAAGAAAATTGCTCTCCATCTTGTCTTCATCTCCCAAATGCTCTCTCCACCACAGAGCGTGCTCTGGCGTGGTGTCTGTTGTAACAAGCCTCAACGGCATTCCTCACAGGTTCCCTGTAGGGTGTCAGCAGCGTGATGGGATGTGCAATGCAGTGATACCCACCGTCACCCAAAATGATGTATCCTTCAGGTGGGTATGTTTTATTAATGAAAATGGGGCTGCTGGGCAGAACTCGTGAATCATGGACTGATCCTGGATATCCAACAAAAATATCTAAAAATTTACCAGTAGAGTCACAAACATGTGAATGGAATAAAAGAGCTTCCTGTTAAAATAACAAGCTGCATTTACATTTGGGGCCTTTATTCGAATGTGGCAGCCATCAATTCTCCCCACGACCTTTTGGAAGGCAGCAGATACAGCGAGCTGCTCAAATCCAGTGGCAACTAATAGCAGTTCATCCACTCCGGGGACCCGAATGACCCTGTACATCAGTTGAAGGATGTGGTCTGCTGTCCTGTGGACAATGTCACTCACAGTGGAGCGTGGCATGTCAAAGGCCCTGGCTACCACACAGTAAGATGTGCCACACGCCAGCCAGAAAAGGAACACCAGGACCTCAGTCTCCTCTTCCCACCCCAGAGTGTGAGGAACTCCAATCTGCTCCACTAGACAACGTATGGTCCTGCGGGTCGACTGAAAATCTGGTCTTGTGTCAGACTGACCGTCAGCTTAGAGGGCCAGGACAAGCACCTGAAGGTTGGCGAAGCAGTAAAGACGTGGAAGACCCTGTAAAATGTAACTTTTACATTTTATTCATGTTTAATTTTGGAATGGGTATGTTTATTATGATGGCTTATATTTCATTTTATTAATACATTAGTAATGCTGGTAAAATCTCATGTTATTTCTTTGTTTGACTGGGTTTTTGGATTTTCTTATTCCTTTTTTTTTTTTTTTAATACTTTTTTATGATATTAAATCAAGTGTGTTTAAAATATTTTTTGTAAATGAACTGATGAAAAGCACTTTGTATGGAATGCTAACATGGTTTGACGAAAACACACTACACTTTCCCTGAACTCAAGAGAGTGTTGCACTTATTTATAATATGTAAATATATAACTCATAATCCAGTCTTGGACAATATTGTTTACTATTTTGCCCAGCAGATGGTGTAACCCTGAGCATAATTACTGACAAATTAACTCACAAGTTGTCCGTTTCTGGCTAGGGCAGCAAGAATAAATCTTCTCAGATGTCTTCTTCTACTCCTCGCCTGCCTGTGCCTCATTTTGGCCCGTTTTTGGTTAGATCTTACTAGAAATATTTGAATTATTGCTAGCAGGAACATGGAAAAATTGAAATTTGAAGGCATTTTCAGTAAGCTACAGAAAAAAAATGCTTACTCGCAGGAGCCTGTAAATGGTTCTGTGGCGCGAAAATAAAAAAAAAAAAACATTGTGTTGGAATAGTGATTTGACTGTTTTTATGAACAGAAACATTTAATATCGCCACAAACATGTTTGTAATTATATATTTTCCATCATTAAAACAAAAGTAGATTCATAAATGGCCCTTGTAAACTATTAATTTTTATTATTTTCTTCGGACGTCACCATCGGCGTTTAAAAGAAAAAAGGAGTTCGCCTCCAGACCAGGTGGTGGCGGTAATGCAACCATTTTGCTGTTTGTCAACCGCAATATAAACAACACCCGAAGAAGAACGGCGACCAAAAAGTAGTGAGCATGGTGTCCGAATTGCTTTTAAATCCAGGGCACTACATAGTCCAGCACGATATAGTGAAATACTATATAGTTTTTTGGTAGTTAGGGGTTAGGGTATGAATTCGGACACAGCCTCAGTCCGATGTGAATTTAATTCTTCTTCTGTGGTTTTGTCAAGCTCTTCTTCTGTTGTTTTGTCAAGCTCTTCTTCTTTGGTTTTTGAGGCAGTTTACTTTCCATGTGTTCGAGGCAACAAGCTAGAGAAATAAAGTGCCAAGAACCTTCCCTGACCTTTTTGCTGTTCCAGTTGCTGTATGTTGATTGAGTAATTGGCCAAACGTAAGTTCCTGTTTAACTATGAGAAAATGTGTTGCAGTGTTAACTTTGGGATGTTAGCCTCCTAGCAGGGTCCCAGCGCTCATTAGCGGAACCTGCATTACCAAATGAATGTCTTAGTTAATGTTTCTTTGATGTTTGAGAAGGATTTTTAATTTGCTGTTAAATGTAATGGCGTGTCATACGGTACAACGGGACGCACATCGTTCATCGGTGCAATGTTTTTTGTGGTCGCTAGGTGTCACTATTGTGCCACATCTGTTAAGAAGTCATTTTCAGTGTCAGGAGAAGTTTATGCCAGTGATGACACATTTAGTCAGTTTTCTTTATTTTTGTGCTTTATTTCCCTTCCAAAGTCATTCAAGTTCTGCTGAAAAGAGACTGTTTGTTTGTTGTTCACAGAACATCTTTGAATCAGATTCAGCAACGGAATAAAACGGAATTCAACTGAAGTCCCCTCAAACAAAGAGGAGTTGCTATTTTGATGAATAAAAATATGACATTTACTCAAATAAGGACATAATTGTTGATCCAGAAGGCAGATTTGTAATTATTAACATATCGGTTCAGAATAAAGACTTCTGTATAGCCAGTATCTATGGTCCCAATGCTGATGAATCCTCCTTCTTTCACAGATTCTTCACCTCACTCTCGGTTCACTCTGACTCCACAAAAATGATAGGAGGAGACCTCAACTTGGTCCTTGATCCTGAACTTGACAGACTCAGCACAGCAGGACACCAGCGCACATGGCGGTCTGCAAGTATTTTGAAGCAGTACATGGATGAGTTAGGTCTCTGTGATGCTTGGCGCTCATGTCATCCGAGTGCTAAAACGGTTCACTTTCTTTTCTCCAGTTCACTACTCACAGTCTCGCTTAGACTACTTATTAGTCAGTAATTCTCTTTTAAAAGATATCAAGGATCCCAACATTCATCATTAGTGATCATGCACCAGTTTCTGTAAATATTTCTAGAGAAATACCCAAACCTTCAGGCTTAACCTGGAGGTTTAACACTTCTCTGTTAAAAGATCAAGAGTTCATTCAGTTCTTTAAAAAAGAGTGGGCAACCTTCTTAGAATTTAATGATACTCTGGATATTTCACTATGTGTTCTTTGGGAAACAGCAAAAGCAGTGATGAGAAGAAACATTATTTCTTATTCAACAAATAAAAAAACACAAAGAGAAAGCAAATTTATTAGAAATAGAAAATAAAATCAAAGATTTAGAGGCTGCTTATGCTGCTTCTGCACAAGAACACATTCTGGGAGATCTGAAAAATTTAAAGCTTCAGTTAAATGACATCATCAACAAGCAAACACAATTCCAAATACAAAAACTTCAACTCGAAAATGTCCATGATCAAACTGGATTCATTAAAGGTAGACACTCAAGTGATAATGTCCGCAGACTTGTTAACATAATAGATTTTGCCACTATTTGTTAATATAAATAAAGTTTCGTTTAAATTACAAAAGGGGCCTTTACTAACATACATTTTGTGTTCCGTATGATTTATAACCCCCGATTGTAAGAGTAAAATCTGTCTAATACACGAGGCTCTCAGCTCATATCTGTTTGCTCAGCTGTTGGACAGAACAAGTAAAAAAAAAAAAAAAAAAAGATTAAAAACAGTTTCTGAGTATTTCTGTATTCATATCACGTTGGATCAGGAGCAAAAGAAGCGGACGGTTTGAAAAAGCTCAGGTTTATGACGCAGCAACTGCTAAGAGTGGGCCACAAGTTTGCTTGGGATTGTGAGGGGCTGTACGCTAGCAGGAGAAAATGTAAACAAAAGAATTCTGGGATATCAACGTAGGGTTACTTCTGCGCTAACAGTCCCGCCCACAACTCACAGGAAGATTTTGAATGAACTACTGCCGCTCTGCAGAAACTATTTCCTAGAAAACAACACAGGGTTTTTGGGGGGCTAAAAATGGTGTAATCATAACTACAAATCCACTGGGAATGATTTGAAAATAGATCAAAAGATGATCTGAGTGGGACATTATTATCATTATCAATTAATTAATGAATTATTGTATATTAAATAATTTGCTGAAGAAAGTTGATTAAGATTGGATTGATTGGCTTTTATTACAGTGTTGCTATAGTTTTTCTTTTGAGGCTTTCTGAAGGGAAAGTAAAAACTTAGTCAAAGGTATTCTCTTTTTAAAAACAGCTGCATCAAATCAATTTGGGTTCATTATGACGTTTTTCATAATCACTTTATCTTTTTCTTTATCTGTTTTTACATTTCCAAACTCAGCACAGAGATAGCATGAGGTTAAACAATAAAAGTCATTTATTGAAATATATAAAAAATAATGCATCTTTCAGGACAGCAAACACCATATAGAGAAAACGAACAATTTAGCATTAAAGAAGCAATGCTAAACCTTTGTGCATCTTCGATTTGCGCAGGTAATCCGAGCCATGCAGTGAGGGCACTCACGGGTTGTTGACCCGGACATGTTCTCTAAAAACGCCACATTTTCAAAAGAAAAGTCACAGCACAAAAGAAAATCCCACACTAAAATGTAAACATATCAAACTAAAATGTAGTTTAAAATCCACGTTTTGGAATAATACTTTCCAACTCATTAGAGAAAATGCATATATTGGAATATATGAATAAGTGATGCATTTGGCTTTAAAAAAAACACCGCCTGCATATGAAACGATTTGTTGTAAAAATGCTGTGTTCAAATTCATTTATGGCTGCTGTTATTTGGGCGTATTTACGTGCGAAACGCAAAAAGCCCAAAAGGAAATTCATGTTAGAAACACGTACGTGCAGCTAAGATGCACACTGCTGCATTGCCCGAGGATGAATGTTGTTGGTGGTACGTACGCATTCACTAACCTAATGTAAGCCGTGCGGCCAAGAAAAAAGTTCAGCCCTGCCCACACATATTTTGAAAAATACGTGTGAATAGTCACTTTCTAAAATTAAAATTAAACCACACATACATGCACTTTCAGTAAAAATGTGCAGATGGCACCATCTACTTTTCTGCAAAACTACAAAAAGGGTAGTTTACATCGACGAAAATAAGTTAAAGAGAGTTAGCGTTAGCTCGCATTAAAAGCTGGCGTTTTCCTTTCCTTAAAAGCAAGTAACTTATCCAAAAACTGCATATTCAACTTTTTGTTAAACTAGTTATTATTTTGATAAAAACTATTTAGTAAAACAAAAATCAATACAAATAAATTGAACTTCACTTACCGTGTTTTATTAAACGCGTAGCTCTGACCCAGTTTAAAGGAGCCGATGACGTCTGACCACGAGATCTAATCCAAGCAGAGAAGGAGACTGCAAAGCGTGTGTATAGACGCCGTTTTAACCATAGCTGCAGAATGCGTATTATATGTTTGCCGTATATTATACTCGGTATTTCAGAGTGCAATGTCATGGAATACAGACGCATTTGACCGAGACTGGGTTGCTAACTAAGACCTGGGGTGACTGGAACATCTTGCCGGGTGGTCTGCAGAGAGGTTCAGGATGCATCTTCCCTGTACACTGCATCGTCCATCTACAGGGTTTGCAGGGCTGGCTGTCGATGAATGTTTCATGCCAAAGTCTTCTGTATAAACGGGACATAATAAATACATGCTCAATCTTAATAACATTGTAAAAAAAAAACAAACCTGTTTTTTTCTTTTAAAACATAGCTACATTATTTAGTTAACTGTTAACAGTAGTCATGGTCTTGTAGTACCTCCTCCAGGGCAGACAGCTCTGAAGATAGTTGATCCCACAGAGAACACCGTTGATGACCTCCAAACCAGCCTCCCCCTCATCAGCATCTTCCTCTGGCTCATCCTCTGGGGCCACAGTGTGACCAGTACAGAGGCAGATGTTGTGAAGGATGGCACAGGTGGCAACAACTTTTAAAATATAAATGAGGTCAAATGTATTCCGAAGAAATAAGAAAAATCACAGTGTTAACTTACTTGAGGTATGAAGGTGTGCTGCACCTCTAACACTTGCAGGAAGATGACTCTGAATATTGTCTTTATTCCAAGAGATCAAACAGCAGATTCCTGTAATGACTTACACTAATATTTTTCTTGTTTTTCCAGTTTAATAAAATTATTATTATTATTATTATTATTATTTTGCTATACAAAGAGTTATGAAGATCATGGATACTAATCTTCCCTCTGTATCGATGACACTCATGTCACCAAGCACACAAAGTGAAGGTGAAGCTGTGATTGAAACATTAAGCCAGACTGATAGATCAGCACATACCTGTTGCCAGAGAGCATGGACATATGTACAGAACCACAGAGCATGCGTGTAATTGTCAGGTAGATTACTATCACAATGCTCACAAACATCGGAGTTTCTGAGACCCGTCTTGAACGTCCTCTGTCCAGTATAGTATATTCTGTGAAGAGTTTTGAATTGGATTAGTTTCATGTTTGAACTTTTTGTTAGTTTAAAGGTATTTAGACACATTTCTGGCCAAAAGCTTGTGTCTGTTTTTTAACCATCTTAAGATGTACTGTAATCTGTCTGCAAGAAAGTCGTTGTGGAAGTTGAGGAAAGCCTCCACAGCTTTATCCAGATTTTAAAGTTTTTAAACAAATTCTTGCTGGTTTGTTGTTCCATAAGAATCCGGACATTGGCTGAGTCTAATGCTTTCAACCATTTTGGTGGTGGTTGTGTGGGGATCATTGAGAACAGATCATTAACTTTGGTTAAAATGTTCATTTTTACTGTGGCTATCTTACCCATGAGTGACAGAGGCAGGTTGGCCCAGCGGGTTAGATCATCCTGTATACTTTTCAGTAATGGGGTGTAGTTTAGTTGCAGCGGTTCTGATAGTTTCTGGGAGAAATAAATACCTAGATGTTTGATATTGCCTGATTTGACTGGTGTTGAGATTGGTTGCTCGGCATTACTGTTTAGTGACAATAAAACTGATTTGTTCCAGTGAATTGAGTCGTCTGAGATAGAGGAAAATTCACTAATAATTCTTGTTTCACTGGTGGAACGTGAATTAATTTGAAAAAGTAATATGTCATCAGCATAAAGACTCATTTTATGATTATTGTATTATGTAGTAATTCCTTTAATGCTCTCATGCTATGGAGAGAAATAAGTATCAGTCCGATTTATGCGTAACTTTAGGTTTGTGCGTGCGTAATTCTTGATTTGTGCATAACTTTAGGTTTGTGCGTGCGTAATTCTTGATTTGTAATTCATAAAATACATTTTGTGCATGACTACAAAAATGACAAAATATAAAAAAATACAAAGTACAATGTTAAACTAACTAAACGCAAAAATGGTTAAAAAATATGCACAAATCACTTGTTACACACCCACAAAACCCCATTTACACACAAATCTGCGTTTAAATGCTACTGGAATGCTGGGTCATCAGAGTTTTCTGATCAGCCGCTCTGAACTTAGGCGGTGAATAAGATCTGGTGAAACTTGACATTTTCCAACTTTCTTGAACAGATGTGCCGCTAATTAAAATAAAAAAAGTCTAAATAAGGATTTTTTTTTAAAAATTGTCCTTTTAAATATTAAAATATTTTCCAGAATTGAAAAGTTCCTGACCCTAACCCTGAAGTGCAAATCACAAATTCACAAATCCCTTCACACCAAACAATTTCAATATAACAACAACAATTAGAAAAGCAAAACCAATCATAGAAAAAACAAAATGACATTTTACTAATCAAAACAAAAGTTGGGAAACCAGAAATAAATAAACCAAAAGCTTTTCAGAAAAGAAAATTCAGTGAAACATTTCAAAAATCACAACCACAATTAAAAAAGGAAAACTAATGTTTGAAAATAAAATGACATTTTAAAAATCAAAACCAAATCCCAGAAACCAAAACAAAATCCTGAGGAAGCGCTAGATCCAGGTTCTACATGAGAGAGGCAGCGCTGCAGAACTCAGACCCACCTTGAACTGTTTCAGCTGAGCAGGAGAAACCTGTCACAGTGGTGAGTTTTCATTTCTTCTCCCCAAAAGTTCCAGCATCCTGTTACCAGCGTCTCGTTGTGTCTCCAGGTCCTCCTGTGGCAGAGAAAGTGGGAGAGAGCTGTGCCAGAGCACCAAGCTGGACTCCTCCCTGCTGCTCTGGCTGTTTAAAGGCTGTCCTTTGAGGTGGGACTAGTTGACAAGAAGATGCTGGAGGAGACGTTGCCCCATCATCATCACCACACTCTGCTGCATCTCAGCTGCTCGTCCTTTGGTCTCCACAGCTGCACCGCCTCTTCTTCTTGAGCATGTGCCGTGGAGCACCGTCTTCAGGAGGAGAAAGACAGTGGACCGGTCTGAGTTGCGTAAAAAATGGCTTGAATGAAGGTTTGATCATAGAAACGTTTGAAAGAACAGGATGTGAAGAAGAACTAAACAATTCAACATCCTAAGAATAGAAGTTTGCACCAAATCTAAACGTATAGACTGCATCTTACAAACGTAAACACAACATGAGGTTTCTGAAGCAAAGAAAGCAAAATACATAAAAGCAGTGAAGAAGACGACATCAACATTTGTTTTTATTCCTTCTATGTTTGTGTCCTGTCTTCTAACATTTTGTCTCGGTCTAGTCAGGGATCCTCATATGAATTTGTTGACAATATTCCGTCAAAAAATGTGCAAGTAATAAGAGTATGCCATTGTTGCGAGCTCGCCACGCGCACGCCATTGGAAATGTACAACTTTTAATTCCAACTTTTTTGTTGGCTAGCTGTGTGACGCATTTTGGCTTTAAAATAAGAGCGCTCTTTTATTTGTGGTTATGAATAAGTGTATGCATCAACTTAGCAAATCTCTGTGTACTGTTCCTGCTTTTGTGTCATGTTGGTTATTTCTTACATGGCCGATGTTCTTCCCACATCTTTACGTGCAACCAGCATAAATAATGATGGATATTCATGTTGGCCACATGTAATACGTGCAGCAAAGATTCACATTGCTGGTTTGCCCAAAGGTATTTTAAGTGCGTCCAAGGCTGGATTTAGCTTTTTTTTTTGTTTTTTTTAATACCTTTATTTGTTTTGAAAGTGTAGTGGCGGCGTGTGGATGATAAAATGGGTTCTTATTGACTTCCTTTTAGTTCATTGCTGAGGACGATATGAATGTAGGTTAAGGCAGAAAGTTCCAGACCTGGAGCTGAGAATCTTTACCAAGACAAAAAAACAAAACTTTACAAAAACTTTAGCTTTTTTATCTCATAAACTAGTCCTCTTTCTTGTGTTATTCTTACCACAATGAGCCCCAAAATCACAAAGTGTTATTTCTAATCTCCCTGCTTCTTTTTCTTTTCCAGATCATATTTTTAAACACCAACAGTTTGCAGATCATAGAAAATGTTCCAGATAATTTGGCCACTGAGATCCCTCCAGTTTTCCTGCTGGGGTTCCCAGATGACAGCAGCACAGTCATCAGACTGAACAGGAAGAAAAGGAAACCTCAGCAGGTTGGTTCATCTGTTAAAAAGACAAATGTTTTAACATTTTGATGTCACTTTTACCAACTGAGTGTGCCTTTCTTCCTTTATTTTTGTTAGGTTGCATTGTTCTTTGATATAATAATAAGAAACTTTGAGACAGCTGAGCTGGGAGGTCCCAACAAGTGAGATTCTACCAAATCAAAAAGTATTTGTAAGTAAATATGTCATTGAAATGTCCTTTCTAATGTGTTTACGTGTTTGTTTATGTGCAGCTTGTCCTCCTCTGTGCTTCAAGGGTTTACATGCACAACAGTCAGATCTTTAGGAAAGAGTCAAATCAAGAATCTGATTAAAGTCTGTCGGAGAAAAGGCACAAATAAGGTTCCATTGGTGGAGACTCAGGTGAGATGGAAAGAGTGCTTGTAAACTAGTGCAAGATTAGAACTTGTCTAAAATGAGTTTTTGCTAAGAGTTTTTCATTGTGAACTAAAGAATATTGTGATGTAGTCTTTAAAGAAACTTTTGATTTTAGATCATTTTTATAATAATATTTGGTTTTCCTCAACAGCTGACCTGCATGTCCAACCAAATCAAAGAAGAGTCAGATGCCACCAGCTTCTTCCTTTATCCTCCAGATGTGCTGCTTTACTATGAGTAGGAATATTTTTTATACAAATTATGATCACGATATATTTGAAATTGAATTTGCAAAAACTTTTAAACTATGACTGTTGTGTTTTCTCTTTGTGATCACAGTTACTCTCTGGTGCCACGGAGCAGCTGCAGGTCTAATTTTCAAGAGCTGGCTGATGCAGACTTCTCCGCCTTTTCTCCAGCTCTGAGATACAGGCGGTCGGCTTTATTTGAAAATGCAAGGAGCTGCTTGGTGAGGATAAAGCAACGCCAGCAGATTTGAATGCAAACATGTTTAATTTACTGGAAATGATTTTTAATTGACTGGACTGCAACAATAATACACAATAATGAAAATGGTTGCCTTAGAAACATGAACACATTTCAGCCAAATATGATACTATCGTTTCTACAGATGTTGTGAGACTATAGAGCTGTTGGATCTCATCACAAGGTTGTATCAAAGATTAATTGGTGCAGAAAGCTTATGAGAGACTTGAGTCTTCAAATCATTTGAATACTCTATTTTTAAGGGAATAACAAGCACAAGTTTGACTGAGGACAATATATCCGTTTTGGGGAACATGTGCTGCACACTCTGTGGCTCCTACATCCAAAGCTCTCATCCATCCTTACTGGAACAACTCAAAAAGTGTCCAGATCTCACTGTTGATCAAACAGCTGCAGTTGAAACCCTTCTGACCAATGGAAATACACCTTGTGGGCATTTAAACTGCATCTTTTTGAAATTCTACAATTCACAAATAGCAGTTTGGTGTCTTTCAGAGACTATAGTGTCCTCAAAAACATCATTTTGTTTGTTTTTTATGAGCAGAGTTCCTTCAACATGGAATGAACAAACTCTAAAAGACCTTGGGATGTTAACTCTGTATTTGCCTTCATCTTTCTATCAAGGCTTTGATCAGGTGAGTTAAGGTGCATTCATGTGTTTAGAAGGGAAGCTCTCATGAAAGGAGGATCAAGTTGGAGCTCATAAACCTCTTTTACTGGCAGAACACAAAGCGTAACTTCCTGAAATACTTTCTGATCGTTTTTGGTGGAGTGAGCAGAGAACAGAGGAGGCAACTGAAGAAAGAGATAAGACAGTCCATCAAAAGTGATTCAGAACAACCTGCAGGTCAGTCTGCTTCTTGTCTAAGTTTTTCTGACGTTTTTTGACAGAATGCACAGCTGGAATAATCACTCAGGTCACAATCAGTGACCCCACCTTCCCCTTTGACTATAACATCAGTCAATTCAACAACTGTCTGTCAGAACTTTTTTTCTAAAGACATTTGCTCTTTCACTGATGTGTAGTTCTGCACTGTTAGAACTATGTGCATCAGTTTAATTGCCGACTTCTGAAACTAAGTCACCTCATAGAGAGTGCTCATTCTCTCCATCAAGTTTGTATTTTAGCGTCCAGAAACTGCAAGAAAGAGGAAATGACCCACCTGGAGCTGATTCATTTATCTGGAATAATGTACACGTTTTGGAGACGGCAGTATTTTTACAAAGCAGTCAAATTACAGGAAAACTCAATGAGCTCAAACAGGTTTCTTATGGAGGTGTAACGATTAATCGACTTAATCGATTAGTAGATTTATGTTCCTATGATCCAACCAGATCAATCTGTCTGAGTCAAGTTGTCAAGTGAGTTGACCTATACTATAATAATATTTCCAAAATGACATAAATCGATCAAATTGATATTGTAAAATGCCATTTCTGACAACCATGTTGCACGCCATGGGGGCGCAAAGAGCCTTTCCCTTGAACAGCACTAATGGACTCCCTGGACAGGATTCAGGGCGGATAAGAAATGGAAAAGTCCGTAAGACGTTCCTGCGTCTCCCTTACTTACCCTCACGTATTGCTTAGTGTTTGTGACAACCGCAGCCTGCACGCAGGAAAAAAACGGAACATTTTCGCCGAACGGGCTCACAGGGTTCTCTACCACCTAGTCTACGTGCCCCGCACAGACATACCCGTTTTTAACCCGCAGACAGCCCATATCCACCCAAAAGGGGAGTCCTGACTACAGCTTAAGGAAGTGTGTGTTTGGTCCTGCATCAGTCTGGTGACCTGTTCAGGGTTTATCCCGCATTTGCCCAACAAGAGCTGGGATGGCTCCAGCAGCCAGGTGACCCCGAAAGGGAGTCAGCCGGTTCTGAAGATGGATGAAGGATCTTAACAGTGTTGTATTAGTTGCAGTTTGAATATTATAAGTTGCTGTTTAAATATTAGAAAGGATAATCGATTCACAGTTTAGCCTATTTTTAACAAATGAAGATGTTGACTTAATCTTTGTTGCTCTTATATCTGAGATCAATCAAAACACAAAACTGAAAAATACTTGGTCCACATTCATATATCTCATTATATTTTTTCTTTGTATCTTGTAGATTACTACAATGGACAGGTAAAGGGAATTTGTTGTTGTTTTTTTTTCTTTTTATAAATCTTTTTAGTAAAAGAACCCTAAAACTGTGCTGACATTTTCCTTTTTGAAGTGCCAAGTTATTGCAGCAAATGGTGAGTGGTTTTAATGCATGTTGACATTTATTCACAGTAATTCATAGTTCTTAGTTGACACTTTTAGGAAAACTAATGTCATGCTTTTTTCAGAGTCAAATACATGTATTGGAGTAAACAGGCAAACTTTTTTTTCAATTAATTTTTAACAAAAGTATCTAACTTTAAAGTGAAACTAAAAAGGTAAAGATATTTATATTTCTTAATTCAAAATGACAGCACAGATCTTCACGTCTACCTTGACAGTGGAAAGATGAGCGGACGCTTCTGTAACTTTTCTGTGGAAGAGTTTGCTTGTGCCTCTGTAAGACAGCAAAACATGATAAACTACTGATGTCAAGGGGATTCATGGAATGATTTGACTTTCTAATATTGAACAGGGTTTAATGGGGGTTTTAATTTAATTAATCAATGGGTCTAATGTTCACCTTCGCCCCTTCTTGCCCGCTGTTTCCATCAACTTTCTCTCAAGTCTTGCAGCAAAGGATTTGCAGTGCAGCTCCTACCAGTATATACTGGTAGCAATACAACAAATAATACTTGGACAAATTCAAAGAATCTGACCAATTCCTTTCTAACGTCATAGTATTATCTGTTTTGTAATAATGCTTTGTCCTAATCATGTCTTTTCAAAATAGCTTGCAAATATTGAGTGAAGTACAACCCCAGATGACTCCTAGGCAAGAATCTGTGTACACACAATTCATCAAGATTTACCGGAGCAGAAAGGATCCTGCAGGTGAGCACTAAGAAACGAAATTCTATACATATAACAACAAGGCTAAATTACAATGTTCTGTATGGGAGGAAACCTCCCATACAACAGTTTTTGTTGTACAATGAAAACATAAAAAATGATACCAATAAAAAAACACAGAACTTATTCTCTTATAGAAAATATGTCATAGTTTGATAGTTAAAGGAAATGTAAATATGAAAAATGATAACTGATTGACACCACCACCCACAATTCTCAGCGGTTTGTTCTATTGCTTTTTCAGCCTTTTTCAGTTTGTTTCTACGTATTTTGTCCCGTTTTGATGTGGTTTTTCGGTGCAGGTGGAAGCCCTGTCACTGCTGTCAGTCACACAGCTTGCAGAGGTAGCGGCCACACCTGGTCAGCTCACATCTGCAGAGCAGGTCACCATGGTGATGACTTATGTCCCTGACCAACAGTTTACCTCCTTCTTTGATCATTTTTCACCTAAAATGTTGGTAAGCAAACATTTTCTGCTGCTTAACTTTTTTAACCCTTGACATGCAATGTATACAAACCTTGTACAATGTTCATGTTTCTATTCTCCTACAGGGACGTGAAAACCTTCTTCCTTCTACTGTCAGCTCAGCCGTGCTGCAGGTTGTGTTTAATCGGGCAAACCTCTCCAGTCCATCAGTCAGTGATGCAGTTGTGCTGCTGTAGCTTCAAGATCGAATGCGCCCCCTGCTGGTGAACATGGCAGCTGACCATGTGACTCCATACTTTCATATACTGGCAGGAAGAAACTGCAGCATTGAGGAGCAGGGTGAGTGTAAAACAAGAAACACGAGACAATCATTTGCTTTTGCTTCTGTTCCATTAATACCTTCAAAAGTCTTTTTTATCACTTTTATTAAACCAAATATTTTATTTTTCTCAACCTGACCATCTCATCTCTGAGTAATGACACACAGACAGAACTTCAAAGTAGTATCATCCAGGCTCTTCAAGGTAAATAAACCACATGAAGAAGAAACAAATCTTTGCTATGGTGCTATGGTGACAACTATAGCTCTATCGTTTCCTGAGGAGATCATTCATGAGATTCCAGTTCCCCAACCTGAACACCTTCTTGTCCCTCATGCCTCAAGACAGAAAGCAACAGGTGTGTGGACATGAAAGCTTTCTGGAGGAAACTCTGAAATAATTATACAGAAACACAAAATCAAGTAACATCTCTTTTGTTTGTGTCTCCCCTGTAGCTGATAAACTCCATGCCTCCATCAGATCTTGGGGATTTCTTGCATCAAACTAATGTTGTTGGACAAGAATCTGAGCTCTGTCAGCTTTACAGCAGCTACCTCCAGATCCCAGTGTTTCTACAGACTGTATGTACAAACACTCACAAACACACAAAACAATGTGAAAGCACAAAGAGTTCAATTCAATTTTTATTCATATAGCCCAATATTACAGCCATAGCCGTCTCATTGGACTGATTATGAATAAACTGCAAGAAGCAAAAATAATTATTAAACATGTAAAAGTAAACAATAGCTGGTTATAAAACAGACTAAGCTGAACAAACATCTCTGTCCTTACACCCTCCTTCGCGGTGAGAAAAAACTCATAAAAAAACCCTGTCTTTTTTGGGGGGAAAAAATTAAGAAACCTCAGGGGTTTCCCACATGAAGGAGAGATCCTCAACCCCAGACGGACAGGTGATGCGCTAGAACTACTAAAGAAAAGTGAGCTTAATTAATTCTGTAACTACATGGTTGAATATCAAGTATATGTCTAATAAACAAACACCTTTAGATAAACAGCTACAAGTTAAGATAACAGCTAAGTATTTAAATAAACAAAGACATGTTTGAATAGTCTATAAGATGGGCTTCATCAAGTAGGAGTTGTGGAAACTGCTGGGGTTGCTGGAAGAGCCAAAGGCGAGGTCACAGCCAAAGACAGGAGCGGGAAGAGCAAAGATCAACGGCTCGTCAGAACTATGACTATTGCTAAAATGAATAAAAAGTAAATGTTAAAAATGAAATTGTACATTTTTACCTTTGATGTTTATATGAAAATAGTTTTGAGATTTTTAAAAATCACTCATATTTCTAAAAAAATACATGCAAATAATTCTTTTTTGCAAATTGATTAATTAAAACAATACAAATGACTTTTTTTCTAAGAGAGTTAAGAGCCTCTCCTCTCGCTCCTCCTCTCTCCTGGCCCTTTGCAACAAATCTAAACGCATAGACTGCACTTTACAAGCATAAACACAACATAAGGTTTCTGAAGCAAAGAAAGCAAAATAAAAGCAGTAAAGAAGACTGCATATAAAAGAATCTTCACAATGACTGGTGGCTCCACATCTTCAGCTCCAAATCTTTTGGCTTCAAGCTGTTCATCAAATCTGAAAAAGAAGCACAAAACAACACAAACTGTTTACACTGAGACTCTGTTTTCAGTCATCCAAAACCCCTCAATCCAACATCTGAGTGTCATCTTTTGTACCTTTTATGCACTTTACAAACTCATCTGTCACTGAAATCATTTCAGACACCTTTGTGAAGATCTTTTAGTTTTTCTTTATCTTACAGGTATTTCACATCCCTTTGAGGCTCTGACTTTGTCCGCAGTTCATTCAAAACACCTCATTCAACATCTGTCACCATCAGAGTTTATTTACAAACTCCTTTTTTCACTGAAATCATTTTCAACACATTTGTATATAGTTTACACATTTTTCTGCAAGTTGATGTTATGTAAAACCTTCTGTTCATTTTGTTTCTCATCAGTTTTGTCAACTATCTGTGGAGGAAGGCTCCTGCTCCAGGAACACAGATGGAGAACGCCGGACGCTTCGTCAAGGTCAGAGACAGACAGAAAGCTGCTGCTGCAACTACCACCTCTCCCAGCAGCACCACCACCAGCAGTAGCAGCACCAGCAGCAGCAGCACCAGCAGCACCACCACCACCACCAGCAGCAGCAGCACTACCACCAGCAGCAGCAGCAGCACTACCACCAGCAGCAGCACCAGCAGCACCACCACCAGCAGTAGCAGCAGCAGCAGCACCAGCAGCACCACCAGCAGCAGCAGCAGCACTACCACCAGCAGCAGCACCACCACCACCAGCAGCAGCACCACCACCAGCAGCAGCACCAGCAGCACCACCACCAGCAGCAGCAGCACCACCACCACCAGCAGCACCACCACCACCAGCAGCAGCACCAGCAGCAGCACCAGCAGCAGCACCAGCAGCAGCACCACCAGCACCAGCAGCAGCACCAGCAGCAGCACCAGCAGTAGCAGCAGCAGCACTACCACCAGCAGCAGCAGCAGCAGCAGCTCTGCATCAGTTCCATCAGGCCTGGCAGCTAAATCTGCACAGAGGTTTGATGTTTTAGTCTCAAAGCTGTCCACTGCAGCGAGTTTGCTTGTGTTTCTATAAATTAACTTCATGTCATCAATCATTTCATGTGGTATCGTGGTGTACAGCCTCCTCTTCAGCAGGTTCTTCCTCCAAACCGTCTGAGGAGCCCACAGATGACGAGCTGGTCAGCGCAGTCGTTGACATAGAGTGTTGAGTAGCAGAACAGACACATTTGTATGTTATGTTGAACACATGAATGCATCAGCTGATGTTAACGGCTGTTTTTCTTCTATGTGAAAATCATTCTGATGGGAGATAAACTGGAAACAGAGCAGTAAGTTTGTGTTTGGTTCAAACTTTGCTGCGGTCAAAGTGCTGATTCTCACTGACCGCCACCTCCAGCTTCATCATAAATACTAAACGATCTGTAGCTGAACACCAACCCTCTCTCCTATTGCTTCACTTCTTCCTGATTTTAGCATCTGTCTTGCATTAGGGGCCAAATCTGAACTTTTCATCTGATCAACCTTTTCTAGCTTCCACGTTAGAACTTCACTCGTTCCCTTTTAGTTCTGCCAGCATGTCTGAGTCTCTCATTTGGTTTGTTTCTTTTTTTTAATCCCAAATCTGTTCCTTCTGTTTCAGCCTCACAAGTGCAGGCTCCTCTTTGGGTTCCTGCTGCTCCACCTCCTCCTGATGAGGACATCACCTCTGCTGGGCTGAGCGGCCAGACGGAGGGTCCTGGACATCGATGGCTGGTACCTCATGGCCACTGAGTACCTGGAGTGCCGTCGGTGTAAGAGGAAGGTTTGGGGTGGTCACAGGGCATCATAATGCAGCTGGCCCCCACCTACAGCTGCCAGTTTCCTGCTGTACTCACGTACAAGTGAGAGGCAACGTTGAACCACGTGTTAGCTTGTGTGCAAACCTTTGTCTACATGTTGTTATGTTGTAATTGTGTCGATGCAGGCTGTCCTTTGACCAAAGGGTGATTGCGCAGCTCAGGTCGCGCAAGTTGGGAAAAGTGTCAACCGGCTGTACAACACCCTGCGGGAGCAGCACTCGGACTCCTGGATGCGGAGAGCCATCCACTACCTTGGCAGAATAGCTGCACACTGGGAACGCCTGCCAGAATGTGACAAACGGCATGTTGTCTTCCCTGCCAGGTACCGGGACAGGCGGCCTAAAGGTCGTTTCAAGGCCGCGAAGGGGAAGAACACTTCCTGTCCTGGGAAGGAGAGTCTCCAAGTGTAAGATTGGTTTCTGGAAGCCTTTGACTTGCTTTTAAATGTGCTTCATTTTTATTCATTTCTGTCATTGCTTCTAAATAACTCCAGCGGCCTTCTGGGACTGAATGCTGGCCCAGCCGACACAAGCCGCCTGGTGGAGGCCGTTTGTAGCCAGCTTCCACCCGCGTCCACCCGTCGGCTACAAGAACCGGGGGGGTTCTGAAGACCCGTTGGTCCTGGTCCTACATGCCCTTCAGGGAGGCAGTCCTTGGGAATGGCAGGCTGGCGGCTCAGACCGGACTTCAGCTGTTTCAGCTGAACCAGAGGACCCTGTCACAGTGGTGAGAGCTTTAACTTCAGCAGTCTGTGGTACTTTTTCCATAATCACAGAACCCGGTAAGAGCGTCTCTTTGGGTCTTCAGGTACTCCTGCCGGCAGAAAAAGTGGGAGAGGGCTGTGCTGGAACAGGAAACTGGACTCCTTCCTGCTCCAGCTGTTTCCCTGCAGCTAAAGGGTTGTCCTTGGTGCAGGTGGGACAGCCCTATGACAACAAGATGCCTGAGGAGCAGCTGCCTCCACAAATGGCATCTGCTGCTGTTTCCCAGCAGCCCCTCCTTGACCCTGAAGCTCCACCACCACCTCCTTCTGAGCGTGTGCCCAGGACCACTGCTTTCAGAAGGAGGAAAGCGGCTCAAGCAGCAGCACCAGCCCAAGAGCAGGGCCCTCCAATAGCAACAAAAGTCTGTTGATAATTTGCGCCGTACACCTGCAGAAAGTGTGGTCAGCCCAAAAGGCTGGACACCAGCCACACGAGGATTGCTGGGGTGTCATACTGTGCAACTGTCGGCCGGAAAGGCGTGGACAAATGGAGGGAACAAAGGAAAAGGACACAGAAAAACTAAAGACTGTTAAAAGTTTTTTAAATCATATTTTGATGTAAAAATACATATTTTTGTTGCAATGCTTCTGTTCCTTTTCTTTCTTCAAATAGACACTGAATAGTGGTAACATTTGTTTGTATAAGGGTTTGTCACAACATTGAGTTTATTTAGAAAAACATTCTAAAGAACAGGATGTGAAGAAGTCATCAGCACTTTATCAAATGAATAAAAAATAAAACTTTGCAATAAATATGAACACAAAAGCTGCACTTTCCAAGCTAAAACATGATGAAAATATCTAGAAAACAGTAAAACAGAGTCTTCATGATGAGTTGCAGCTCCACACATCCCTCAAAGCTTAGACTTTTCAGAAAACGGGTCCCTTTTAGCTTCAGGTTGTTCATTAAGTCTGAAAAAGAAGCACAAAACAATACAAACTGTTTTCACACAGGCTTCACTGCCGTCTTCCTGCTCGAACGCAAGTGTCGGTTTTCCTCTATTTTAACATGAAATTGATGGTTTTAAGTGTTAGAATGAGATAGATTTGTTTGTGGAAATGTTTGTCCACTTTTCTGTGTTTTTTTGTAAAAGATGTGTTAATAGATTGTAAAACAGCCGCTGTTTGCTGTTGTTTCTTTTCTGCTAGTTTTCTCGTCTTTCATATGCATTAGACTTAGAGTATAGTTTGAAAAGGTTTCTCGTTGTCATTGTGGGTCAGTTACTTGTGTTAACCTGCTGCTTTTGATCACAAAGCTCTTCATTCCACTGCTGTACAATCACTGTCAGTCATAAGGGACTGAATTGCTGCATTTCTTATGAGATGAATCAAACAGGACAGGTGTTCTAACAATGCAGGTGAAGACATGTGGATCATGGACACATGTATGTACATATGGACCAAAGCGTGATTCACACGAGCTGCTCTGCCAGCATCAGTCTGTGTTCCTCTGTGCTGTGGACAGCTGTCATGAACTTGAAGCAAATCAAAACCAAATCAAAACCAAATCCCAGAAACCAAAACAAACAAAAGAAATAGAATGAAATGAAACATTTGAAAGATCAGTTGTCATGAAGTTGAAGCAGATGAACCTGATCTGATGCTTTCTTCTGTTTCGTCTCAGGCGGGAGGTTTTCTACAGGTAGAAAGAGACTGGAAGTTCAGTCTTTTCTCCTGAACTCAGGTCCTGCAAACTGGCCTGATGCTGGCCGCCCGTCTCCACCCTTCACCCAAAAGAGCACGAGGGGTCTTGAGGAAGCGCTAGATCCAGGTTCTACATGAGAGAGGCAGCGCTGCAGAACTCAGACCCACCTTGAACTGTTTCAGCTGAGCAGGAGAAACCTGTCACAGTGGTGAGTTTTCATTTCTGCTATCCAAAAGTTCCAGCATCCTGTAACCAGCGTCTCGTTGTGTCTCCAGGTCCTCCTGTGGCAGAGAAAGTGGGAGAGAGCTGTGCCAGAGCACCAAGCTGGACTCCTCCCTGCTGCTCTGGCTGTTTAAAGGCTGTCCTTTGAGGTGGGACTATTTGACAAGAAGATGCTGGAGGAGACGTTGCCCCATCATCATCACCACACTCTGCTGCATCTCAGCTGCTCGTCCTTTGGTCTCCACAGCTGCACCGCTTCTTCTTCTTGAGCATGTGCCGTGGAGCACCGTCTTCAGGAGGAGAAGACAGTGGAAGCAGCAGTAGCTGCTGCTGTACCAGAGCGAGGACCTCCACCAGAGACTAAAGCCACCGACAGCTGGTGCTTTACCCCTGCAGCAAGTGTGACCGCACATCCAACACTGCCATGACTGACAGCTGGAGGGAGAACATGAGAAAAAAAGACTGACAAGAAAAAGACTCAAAAGGCAATAAAAGCTTATTTGACTTGAAAAATAAATGTTTTCCATAAAAAGTTTGTGTTTCACTGTTTGTTTTCTGAACAAGCAGCTCTGAGTTGTGTAAAAAATGGCTTGAATGAAGGTTTGATCATAGAAACATTTGAAAGAACAGGATGTGAAGAAGAACTAAACAATTCAACATCCTAAGAATAGAAGTTTGCACCAAATCTAAACGTATAGACTGCATCTTACAAACGTAAACACAACATGAGGTTTCTGAAGCAAAGAAAGCAAAATAAAAGCAGTGAAGAAGATGACATAAAAAAGAATCTACACAACGACTTGTGGCTCCACATCTTCCCTCAAAGCTTATGCTCTAAAAAATTATCCCTTTTGGCTTCAACCTGTTCATCAAATCTGAAAAAGAAGCACAAAACAACACAAACCGTTGTTTATATTTTACACATTTTTCTGCAAGTCGACGCTTTTTGAAACCTTCTGTGGGGATTGTCCAAGGCGGGCCTCGAACTCGCGATCTTCTTCTCACTCAGGGAAGATGAGCACCTTGGGCGTCCAATCAGAGAGCCGGATTTGTTCGAATTCTGTATGTCCCGCCCACTGTTTACTGTCATGGCTGCCGTCTTCCTGCTCGAACGTAAGTTTCGGTTTTCCTCTATTTTAACGCGAAATGGACGGTTTGAAGTGTTAGAATGAGATCGATATGTTTGTGGAAATGTTAGTCCTCTTTTCTGTGACTGGTGATGTCGTTTTTATTCTCGATTTTGAAACCTGTACAGAACGAATTCACTGCGGACAGACAAAGTAGTCCAGCGGTGATGCACGTGCGCCGTCATGCAGAAGCTTCTGGTGATCCCTCTGTCGCTCTGTTTGCGCAGGAATCACAACTGGTTATTATTTGAATTGTGGGAGTTCAAAAAAGACCTTTTTGTGCAACATATTCAAAGCAGTTTGGCTGTTTCTGTTCTGGACGTCAGTGGAGTTGTTGCGGCGCGGCGCGGTGGGGGCGGGTGGCCGCAGTGTCGCCCAGGGCGGGGCCTGCTTTGGGCCACAATTACAGGCGATGACTTTCTCTTCGTTGCTTTTTTCCCGGGTGTGCGGCACGTCATTGCGTCACATAATTCCCAGCATGCATTGCGCCTCGAAAACTTTTTTTGTTTTTTAAAGAAAAACCCTTTTCAGGTTAACTTTATGTTTCTTTTTATATTAGCGTGATATTGTATGTAGTTCAAGTTTCTAAATCGCTACAGATTGAAAATCTTGAAAATGTGAAAACCTTGACTTTGCAAGTGTCGGAATAAACCGTGTATAAATAACCCGTCGCTGCCAGCGCACTGTTTGAGGATTGGTGGCAGTACTCAAGACTATATCGACATGTACGTAAAAATCGTATGTGTGCTCCCTATGGGCCTTAAGCGCATACGGAGCCGGATGAGCATCACTCCGGAAGTCCCAGGACAGCCTGGAGCTAGGAGGGAGCAACGCGGGAGCAGTCAGGTGAGGATCCTCGTGTAGACCGTCGGCGTGTAGAAGGTAACTCTGCTCCTCCTCCGGGCCTAGTACGGTTTCGACTGAAGGTTTGGATCAGTGTCCATTCAGCATTAGTCGAGTACCAAGCACCAATCCTTTTGTTCCATTCAAAACGGAACTGCCATATATATATATATATATATAATATATATATATATATATATATTTTTATATGTGTGTGTATATGTATATATATAATGCCATCATAGAATAACAAATTCTTTCTTTAAAATCACTCCAATCAACTCAATCCATGGAATATCACTTGTCTTTAAAAAAAACAAAACAAATGACAACACTCAAACTCATCAATTTTTAAACATGCAATCAAGAACTAAAAAAAGAAGTACTTTATCTAAACTTAGACAAACATCATTTGACTTAACCACTAAAATACACCAGGACAAGGGGATTCATCTTTTTTCAAGTCACACTCTAGTGCTCTATTGTTATTCTCAATTAGGACCATTTGTACTCATTCAAATTTCACTTTGCACATTCATTCTTTTCTAGCTTTGGAGGGCCTGAGACACCTCACAGGGGACAAAAACATCATTCCATTTTACAACAACAGCTTTGGAATGGAATTAACTTGCATAACGACACTCACCAGTTAAGGTTGCATCAAGAAAAATGCAGGAAACCATTTATTACTTACTTCAAATTGGAGCTTTAATGTGATGAGAGGAAAAAAAAAGAGCTTCAGCTTGAATCAATTCATCATTTCAGCGTACAAACAAGGAAGTAAACAAGAATGAATGTCAAATCCATTCACAGGTTAACTTCCTAAACTTCAGCCCACTCTTGTTTTTCCACATCAAAAGAATACAAGGAGAATATTTATTAGAACATTCTAGCACACTGTATGGTCACCTCTTTGTAAAAGTCCAAGTGTTTCCACACATGGGACAGATGACTAATGACGGTTGATGGTTTTTTTGCTGCATCACATGGGAGTTGTCCGCGATGATGACATGTGGTCATTTTTGCGTTATATATTCAAATAAACCTACCGTACCTCAATCCAAACGGTATTGTCCAAGATTGACCATAATCCATGTATTTTCTGTTGAAATGATTGCTAATGGTTTAGGCCAATTCCATGAATAATTTACCACAGACAGATTATTTTGACTGGATTATAGGAATTTTAACTGATTTCTAGATGAAGCCACTAAATCACTGCACCTCTATTTCTTATAGTAATGAGTGTTTTCTACTTGAACTATTTTTCAATTGATCATTTCATCTGATGTCAAATGAATGACTTTTGGCAGTTTCACTGTAACGTCATGACATTTATTTCTAGTTTGATGATGGCAGACTTTGTGCTGTCTGAAGAGGACAAGCTTGACAAACACAACCTGACAGCTTTCATGAAGGAGAACAGCCTGGAGCTGATTGTCCTCTTCAACCTAGAGGTAAACAGACAGGATTATTAAAAAAAAAAAAAAGATCATCTCTGTTGCATTTGAGTTGATCTGAGTGTGTTTTCAGACATCAGACAAGATCTTCACCTGTGGTGTGCGGCTGCACTGCCTTTTGTTCATCAGCTCCACTGTGCAGAGTCAGATGAGCTGCTGGAGGAGTACAAGGCTGTTGCCAGACAGTTTAAAGGAAAGGTAGGAGCCTGAAGTGTGCTAACGCCTTAAGGTGCAAACTTGACTGTTTTTTGAGAACGGTTTATCCTCTCTGAGAATTTTCTTGAAAGCTCGGCCACTTTTTCTAGTGTAACGCAGGTGCTGTACATCCTGATGGACATAACGACAGCCGTGTCACACGTGCTGAATGACTTTGGCTTGTTAGAGCCGGACGCCCCCACTGTGCGCATCATCAACATGGAGACACAGAAAAAGTTCAGAATTGACCATAGACTCTGTGAGACAGCTTTCCCAGGAGGTGGTTGATGACACTGCAGAGGTAACACTTTAGCTCAGCTGATGTGAAGTCAAGCAGGAGCACTGAACTCAGTAAGCTGTTCCTTCTTTGGTTACTTCAGCCATACTTTCGGTCTGAGGACATCCCCGAGGACTGGGACAAGGGCCCAGTTAAAGTCCTGGTAGCCAAGAACTTTGAGTCCGTTGCCATGAACCCGACCAAAAGCGTCTTCGTAGAATTTTGAAAGTTATTCTAACTTTTTATATATTTAGCTGTGTAGTGTTTTATCCCAGTTCCAGTATGTGCTTCTTAAAGTTTATTAGCTATTTTAAACGTACTCTAAAATGATGCAGATGTTCTGACTAAGTTCACACGTACCACCCCAGCGGGATTGCAATGGACTCCAGCTAGCCTGAGTCTCCGCAGTTCATTAGAAATTGAATTTTTATCAGATTGGGTCTTTAAGAAAGTATGTAAAAATGTATGTTTTGTCCAAGACTAAAATGTAGGAAGCAAACATGTAAAAAGAATTGTAAATCATGAACAGAAAACATGTTATCTCATTTATTTTGCAAGCAGAAAATCTCATCAATGGATTTTTACGAACTTAAAAAAGAAAGAAGCAAGTTTGTAATCTTGTAACACATGTCTGAATGGTAACACCTTAGAGTGCACAAAAAGAGGGACAATGTTTCATTATTGCAGAATTCTTCTAGTTCTAATATTGTTCTTGCTGTCTGCAATACGGTTATTGATCACTAGGGGATGCTAACGGACTCTTAATGAATACTTAGCCTCTTTCTCTTGTCAGTCACCAGTTCTTGTTGGATTCTCTGCAGCATCTGAAAGCTGTCAATGACAAATCCTAACATTCAGGCCAGCACAGTTGGCAGTGTTTTCTTCCACCCCTTCACAGTGTGTTTATGTGTGTGCAGATGCTCCTTGGTGTGGACATTGTAAGGAGCTGGTTCCAATCTGGGAGCTGCTGGGAGCTGCTTCTAACCACGTGAGCTGTGCAGAGAGATTACCAGACTGAAGGATGAACACTGTCTCCTTTTCTTTCAGAACCAGCTCGCCGTGATTCACTCGCTGTGAGCGTCCAATCACATCAGGAGATGACACCTGCTCACAAAACACAAAGTGATTGATGCAGTAGGAAAAATGCACAAAGTCCAAAAGTGAACAACTTTCAAATCTACACTCTCTCCTTCCAGGTGAGCCGCCAGCTAACATCCACCACCATCCACCCCCAGTACTTCCTGCACATGAAGACGACATCCGTCACTGGAACTGCTCGCCACAGCAGAAGATACGGATGCAGACAGAGCTGGAGTCCATGGGTCTTTGGCCAGCTTCTTTGCCTGTCAGGAACCCCATGAGGATGTGGTCATTGTGGCGTCAGCCACCACAACCAGAGCTGATTGACAGCATCCAGGATCTACCATCCCCAAAGTACTTCCAGCTCCACCCGTTCTTCATCTGGAAGCCGGAAATGACCAAATGATGGGCAGGCTGAGGAGCAATGACTGTTTTCCATGCCTTAGCAGTTGTATTTGGCCTCAGGTTGTGTCAGCAGGTGTTGGTAGACCAAGGGTGATAGTTGGGATCACCGGGCAGTACTATCTGCTGTCCTCCAGAGCGTACTGCAGAGTTTGCTGTAAGAGGTGGTTCGCAGACAACCCTTTATGGCTGGAAAAACTTCCAAAGAGGTTTAGGAACCTGCTTCCAGCCACGCTGACTTACAAGAAAGCAATCTGCAAGTCTGTCATGGATGAGCTCCGGAGGACGGGCAACTCCCCTACAGAAATGGCAAATCCAACGAACCAAATCATGCACCGGAAATACGAGCCAGCCAGCCTGCCCACGGTTGCAGTGAACTTTTGGACCGGCTTTCTGCTTCAACCACACTCCCAAAGTTGCCAGGAAGGTCAGCTTTTCATGTGGGACCATGTGATCATACGGCGTGATGAATGAAACCTGGATGATCGTGTCATGGGAGATGCTGCAATCTGAGAGTGACGAGTCGCTGCGGCCCACGTATGAGGGACTGGCAACACGTTCTAACAACGCGGGTGGAGAAGGCAAGGGGTGGACAGGTGAGACTTTCACGCAGAAGATCAACATTTCAAATGTCCTTTCATTGTTGCAAATGCCAGAATGCTGTGCACAAATATTTTGTGGCTACGCTTGAACTTTACCACATTCAAGCTCAATCATCACCAAAAATGGGGATAAACACTAATTGTCAAAGAGACCCTGCTCCTTCCTAATATTTGCCTCGATCACTTTCTTCAGGGACTGCTGTGCAGCCTTTGTTGTGGGGGAGACACGTGCAGGAGAACATTTAAGCTGGGAGTCCTGGGAAACGACCGACGCCGTCATTGCTGAGGCAACAACAGGACAGCTGATCAACTCCTGCACGTCCAGGTCCCACTACACCTCTGCCATCATCCTAAAGTTGGATAATAAGCTAGCTGTCTTAAAACAGAGGAATGCTAGCCGAATAATTGATTCTGTTGTAAATGCAGTAAGTCATTTCTTATTTTAAAAACATTTCCAGATTTGACTTGTATAACTGACTGTCTTTAGATGCTGACATGTTAACATGGAAATCTTAAGACGTCATACTTGATTTGAAGACACTAAGCAATAGTTTTCAGCTACAGATTTCTTCATCTCAAAGTACTTGTTGGTTTAAGCTAATTTGTGTATTGTGCTTTTCTAATTTCAGGTGTGAAAACTTGAGGCAATAGGGTACCATCCCGTTTTCTTTTTTGGCAGAAGAGCAAACGCATCGAGTACGTGGGATGTGAATGTCATAACCCATTTTGAGCGCACTGCGACAAATCAAGATTTATTGAAAGGGATGCAGAGAGCCTATGAATTGCTCTTGACTCTAGATAGGAGTAAAACTTTTCTTTTAATGTCCACTACTGTTCCAAAGGTTTAGAACAAAGCAATTGTTCCTCTTGAGTTATTTATTATGCCATAAATTGCAGAGTATAAGTTGTGCTTCTTTGGATAGTTTGGCCAGGTGTCTGGTTTCTGTTTTTTTTTTTTTAAACATAAATATCCTCATATTTTCGGGGTCTCTGAATGGTATCATGAGCCCAGACATGGAGACGTGATTACCGATGCTTTTGTTGAACTCTTTTAAGAAAAACAAATGAACCTGATCTCTAAACAGCATCAATGTCTTCCATACCGTACATGAGATAAACATTCGATACTTCTATGTTGTGATGAGTCTAAAAAGTTCTCCCACACGGGTTCGGAGCATCCAGTCTCTCAACACATGTTTGGATGAGCATTGATTTTGAGACCGTGGATGTGAATTTGACACATGAATGGTGGTCTGTGTGAATCCAGCCTTATGCCTTTTAAGCTTTTGTTAGTTGACTATGACTTGAGGTACTTTTGCCTTTTTACTATTGAAAAGGGGCCCTATATCATAGAGGGTCTATTTCATCCTGGTCTTCAGCCTTTCAGAGTAAACTATCCAAATATATGTAATCTATTACCTTTGGCCCACTCAGCTTTTTGTCTAGTAAGAAAAAGTAAGACGACGCAATCTCTGAGGCACCGCCTTTCCCTCCTTGCGTGTGTTGCCCATGTCATGACATCATCGTCTAGCTGGCCTCGGCAGCGTGTGTGAATTTAAACATGCAACATCGGAACTTTTGCAATGATGGATCCACATGTTGTGCATTTAATGTAAATGAAAGCGTTTTGCTTATCACCGCTATCTCCACGGAGACAGTGGGTGTTAGCTTGGAGGCAGTGCTGGCAGCGCAGACTCTTCCTGGAAGGCGCTGTTCTTACTTATTTATGTCACAATATGAGAACCTGCCTCAATGGTTACAAAAGAACAGGTAAAGAACATGCTTACCTTGCATAACCTCTTAGATAAATACATTTAGACATCTGTTTTTATATTAAATGTGCATTTCTCTATAAAACCTCATGTTTTGTAGGAACGTCCGTACCATTGGGACCCTGCAATTCTACACAAGAGCAGTCTCAGACCAATGCTGATGTACAGGAGCAACCTTTGATTGTAGCAGAGAAACTCGTCCAGGAACAAACTACGACTGTCGCTGAGAAAGTCCCCGAGGAGCAACCTGAGACTGTGTTTGTGCTGGACCTTGTTCCTCTCGCTCCTCCAGTAGTTCCATCACTTCAGTCTTTGCAGAGAAAAAAAAGACTTAGAAGCCGATCTGCAGCAGCATCGAGCTACATCCATCCACCAGCTGTTGACCATGCCGTCTCCCTGTCTTGGGCTCAGGATGGCCTTTGTGAAAATAAAAAGGGTCGTTTCTGTTTTCTTTGGTCCCAAGATTAATTTGATTCCTTAATGGCCTAAATTTAAGACATTAGTGCTTGTCTTTATTTTGCTTAAGAACTTCTGAACTAGTATGCTGTGGTTTTTCCAGAGCTGCTTTTTCTTGGTTGTCACAGACAGTCTTCTATCATTTTAGTCAACTGGAAATAGTTTTAGTCTATTTTTATTCTTTTTTTTCCCGTCTGTAAGGTTGTTGAAGTTGTTGAAGCCATGACTGGGAAGAGGATAAATGCGGTAAAACTCTGCTCTTTTGAAGTTATTTTTCAACAGACGGCAAACAAAACGTTTTGATTTTATTTTAGTTACCCATGGACTTATGGGCCCTCAGTCCACAAGGGCCAGTGTCTTCTAACATTCAGATATTTTCCCAGTCCAGCACACCTAAATGACATGCTTAAACTGCCTCCTCAGCAGGTTGTTACGCACAAAGTCCAAATGATCAAAGTTTTCCATTCAGCTGTGTGGAAACAGACATGTCAGACATTTGCAGACAATGTCACTGGAGAACTAAAGGTTTACAGCTGAGGACTAAACAAAGTGCAGCCTTCAACACTCATTTACAATGTCAATGAAACAATGCACCGTCATGAAATGGCACTTCCATATTGTCTGTACACTGTTGGGTTGTACTTATGTTCAATGTGATGCTGTATTTCCTATCACACAGTAGGCTACCAAGAGTCCTATAAAAATGTACATTTCAATAAGGGTTTAAACATTGTTCTACATATTTTTAGTCCTTTTTGAAAGCTTCTCTAAAATGATATAATGGCTGTGTTGCCTGATGAGAAATGTGTAATTCCTGTTGTACATGTTGTTATATTTCTTCTGCATAGGGAAAAGCTGAAGTGAATGTGCGATGGATCCCTCGGCCTGTTTGCTGAGAAGGAGTTTATCTAGTTTATATTTATGAAGTGTAGGATGAATGAATATTCCATCGTGGAGTTGTTCAAATAACAACGCATTACATTCAGCATAATATGCAGTTAATGGTGAGTAAATAGCAAAGTGTGTATTTTGAAGAGTAAATATTGTATATAATATTGAGTACATATTTTGTGAGTCTTGTTATCTTCTGAGTTGTATTTAACTTAGGGGCGGGGGGACTTTTTGACTTGTGGGCCACAAAGGGTTCTAAAATGTGGCAGAAGTAGGGCCGGAGCAGAAGCAGATGCATGGATTGATTTAGTAGTTAACTGCAAAAAAAGACAAAATAATAGGAAATTTGGACAAAAACATGTTTTACTTTTGATTTGAAAAGAACATCTATATTTTAAAAGCAGAAGATAGTTGAGTTTTTATTGAAAAACTTTGACTCTGTTTTCTCATTTAGATTTCAATTGCTCTATGGGCTGATGTCCCTCCAGGGAAAACAGGAAATTGAAGAAATGCTGCATTCCTGTGGTGTTGGAATAATCAGAAAAATCATTGTCCGACTCAGAAAACACACATGAAGGTCAGAAAAACAACTCCAGTTTCCAAAACCAAATGAATCCACAATAATGTCTTGCACCAAAGGTCAGTGTTTTTATAGTTCAGCATCCATGTGGAGACACCAGACATGCAGGGAAAATAAATCAATCATTGATTATGGAAATAAATGGTTTTCATTTGTCAGGACAGGTTCAATAGTTTAACGGGTCACATGTGGCCCCCGGGTCTTATTTTCCCACCCCTGATCTAGCATTAAGTGCAGGTGCAGAAAGAAATCCACACCCAGACTTTCAGATCATTTCAAATGTGTTTATCTTTTCTAGTGGCAAAACCTGGGATGATGCATGGGAACCTGCAATCAACTTTTCACAGCACCTTCCCATCCCCTAAGTGGAAGAACTTTAAGCCAGCGAGGATGTTCTTTTTCTTTCTGCTTCTTCTTTCAGGGGTCGCCACAGCGAATCAGTTGTCTGGAGCTAACCCTGTCTTCTGCATTCTCTTCTCACATCAACACATAGAACATCCTCTAAAGTCTTCCTGTATTCTGCCTGGCAGCTCAAGACACAGAGTCCTTCTATATATTTCTATTTTCATGGTCTCTCTTCTGAACATGTTCTTCAGTTTTGATTGGGACTAAGTAGAAATGTCACTTCTGCCATTGTCAGTCGTATGTTTATCAATAAAAACTGTGGACTTTGAAAAAGGTTTCAATGTTGGTTTTTATTTTACCTTTACAGAGACATTAAATTCACAAAGTGAATGTGTTTAAAATCATTGTTTCAAGGAAAATGTCCTTAACCTGCAAGTGGAGTCAAAGAGCTGTCACCGTTACCACTAAATTGTCCGTAGAAGATGGTGCTGTAAACATTTGGTGAATATGGAACGGGAAGCTTGTTTGACATGTCTTGTACTCTGTTTTACATAATGTTATTTATAATATAAAAAATGAACACAAATCTATTGAAATGATAGAATTTACCAGGTTGTAGTGCAAACACGTTTGTTACAGTGTGTTCAGAAACACTTTAATATTGTTTTCTATTCAATATGTCTGGAGTAAATGTCTATGTTGTGTAAAAAAGACATTTACAGCAGAAATCTGTCACAATGACAAAAATATAGATTAAAGCTATTTGCTTACTAAAGGAATTTCATGAGCAATTATTTCCAACTAGGGTCCAACAAGCGGCATCATCGTGTACCAGGGAGTGACTGTCCATGCGCAGAATGGTCGTATGTACTTTACTTTAAAGTTGTAGGATTTTACACATGAGCAGTGTCGCTCGGTTAGTTTTGTTCCATGTTTTTTTATTCGTTTTTACCTGCATTAATTAAGCTTTTCCCACTTTCAGACGACGTAAAAGGCACTTATTATAGTTAAACATATTAACCCTTTGTCGCCAAAAGCCACGCGGCTACGACATCAGTGTAAAAAAACTGCAGAAAATAAACTTCAACTTGTTTTAATACTCTTGTGATTGATATTCTATTGAGTGAACAACAATATTGCTGTTATTTTTTATGAAGACTGAAGGCAGGAAGTCCTCCGCAATGCGCTTCCAAGCTGCTCAGCTAAAGGCATTGCATGCAAATGTCCTTCAATATCAGGACTAAGGTCATGACCCCCCCATCATGAACTAAAGTCTTGTTCCAGTTTAATATCACCACCTGCTTCTTCACATGACTTTTTTAGACAGACAAGTTCGAGGCAGAGGTGAAGGAGGAACCTGCATTTCCTAATGTGTGAGATGACAATTTCATAGAATCAGAGCATCCAGATATGTGACAAGAAATCAGGGGGCCAGACAAGAGAAGTATGTCTGTTAGGCTGGGGACAGGAGAGGAGGATGCTGAGCATTTTTCATACACTGTTGATGCAGTTGTCGGCCACTGAAGAACTTTTCCTGGTCAGCAACAACTTCATTCACTACCACTGGGCTCTGCTCCTCACCAGGCCAATACCATCCCTTTGCGGTGGCAGCACCATACTGGGGGATGTGCTTCAGTTGCAGGACAGGGCATACTAGTCATGCCATTAATGCAGCACTATACAGAAAAATTGCTGACAGGGCCGGCGTCTTATTCCATTCTGAACTGTTCCTGGTCAAGCAAACAAGAATCAAGTAGTTAGATGGCTTCCACAAAAGGGAGTTAGGCATAGGCTTCTGGCGGTGCTCAAGGCACTCCTGACCTGAGACTGGGGTGAAGATTTCTATCAGTGTCTTTCAATGGCACATCCCCCAGACCTAAACCAGAATTATTTCATCTCTAGGGATTAGAAAATGTCTGTATAGCAATGACTGACTTCCATCCTGATGTAACAACAGAGGAATGCTTACAACTCCCCCAAAAAACAGTGGTATCAAGCTTATAACATCATAATCAGAAAGACCCATGCCTTTTTTGGGTTTTGTTTGTAACCAAAGGTGCGTCAACATCATATTAATTAAATGCTGATAATGGGCTACTGATTTAAATATTATATTATTTTCTTTTTTTAACTGGTGCAAATTTGAAGGACATGTTTGTTGCAGATGCTGTACTTTAAAAAAAAAAAATACCACATTTACACAATATAAACATTGTTCTTTATTGTTTTGTATTTTTTCCAAAAAAGGATTGACACACCTTCATTAAATCTTAAAAATTAGAAAGACTCCTGAACATAAAACATTTGGAATATGGAAAAAAGGTGTGCCTTATTGACTGTGAAAAAAATGGTCAAACAAAAGATTATGTCCAGAAATGTTGCAGTACAAAGATCAAACTAGCTATGAGCCAATCACCATTGTCATTTTAAATAACATGAACAATTGACTCGCAGAGCAATTAACAGGAACATCCCGTGACACAGACATCACTGCACACGTAGTGATACTCTCTAACAGCAGGCAGCCTGCGAGTTGTTGTTTCCTGTGTGAGTGTGTGCGTACATTTGGATGTTTCTCTCTTAGAGCTGGTAGGTCTTTATGAGCCAGTAAATTTGAAAACGTGTGGTCATTCCTGATTGAAGACACTAATAAGCACCTCTTGAATGTTCCTTTGTTTAGCTTCATGAAAGTTTCATAACATACAGTCAAGGACTATCATCAGACTGTTGGGAATCACTGAAGAGCTCTTCATCTGAAGTCAAGTCAAAGTTGATGTCCTCATCTTCAGTTAAAACCTGCAGAGAGCACCGTCTTGCCTGCAGCTTTATCTGTTTGAGTTGTTCCCGCTCTTTGAGGATGATGCTCTCCAGACCTCTCACACCGTCATCAGTAAGGGCGCAGGACAAACCTTCATATTCAAGATAAATATTAAACAAGTGTTCCACAAAGAGGCTCATCATTTGACATGGTGTTAGAAGTAATTCCGACAGAGGACGGATCTCTGTTGCTGTAAGATGCCTAATTTCAAGCCGCAGGAGACCTTTACTTTCGACAAGCCAGGAGAATGGGCTACTTGGACTCAACGATTCCTCCGTTACCGAACAGCAACAAAACTAAATGAAGAGTGGGATATGAAGCGGAGAACGTGATAAAATCCTTCTCCTTCACGGCCGGAGGGGATGAGAGTGACTTTGATGTGGTTTTGAACAATTTTGACGATTACTTTATACCAGTTACATCTGCGGATCAAGTTGTTGGAAGACTGAAAGCCACGTTTGCCAGATATGGAATCCCTGATTCAGTCTTCTCTGATAACGGACCCCAATTTGCACGTGAAATATTCAAAAGATTCAGTCAAGAGTATGACTTTAAACACGTCACCTCGAGTCCTTACCATCCTTCAGGAAACGGGCATGCAGAGCGGGCTGTGCAGACTGCAAAAAGAATCCTGCGGCAGGAGGATCCTTTGCTGGCCCTTATGAGCTTCCGGACCACGCCCACCTCATCAGCTGGCATGAGTCCAGCAGAACTTTTGATGGGCAGGAAAATCTGCACAACACTACCAACACTAGACTGTAATTTAGTCCCCAAGTGGCCTGACCTGTCACAAATCAAAATGAGAGATGATAGAGAGAAGGTGAGACAGGCCTTTTACTTCAACAGGAGACTCAGAGCTCGAGAACTCCCTGTCCTACAGCC
>BNCR01000001.1:35655877-35850877 GCA_014656515.1 Oryzias celebensis | reverse complement strand
GAAAATAAAAATAAACATTTTAATGGACTAGTTATCACTTAATTTCTGAGCAAAAACAGTGTTTCTTCACAAAAATGTATGCAATTTTATTTTTTATAAATCATCCAGGTTGTTTTTATCATCAGAACACAGTACATTAATTCATTCAAAAAATAAATGAATAAGAACTCACCACATTCATAAATTGTCTTCGTAAAATGTTCAAATTTATTAGGTTTTTACTTCGGCAAACCGGCGACATGATAATTGGCATATGAAAGTAGTTCGCCTCCAGACCAGGTGGTGGCGGTAATGCGACCATTCTGTCATTTATCAACCACCATTTAAACACTCGAAGAAGAACGGCAACTAAAAAGTAGTGAGCATGGTGTCCGAATTGCTTTTAAAATCCAAGGCGCTGCAAAGTCCAGCACGATATAGTGACAAACTATATAGTTTTTAGTAGTTAGGGGTTAGGGCATGAATTCAAATGTAGTTACATTTTATTTGCCAAAATCACAGCCACGTCTGAAGCAGATTAGCTAGCAGTAGCAACTTTAGCTAGCTTAACCCGAGGTGTTTGAGCCCAAAATCGATTAAAAACAAGTTTCCTCTTGAATCACTCAATGATCCAATGACTTACTGCCAAGAACCTATAGAACGACTATTTGTGACTTCTCAAGTAATCGACATTGATATTTTCCCCTTTTTGTTTTGTTTTTTTAGTTAAAAAATGTTATAGAGAAATGTTCATCAGTACTCACTGAGGTCCGATCGCAGCATGAGGTGGTGGTTCCGCCCCGGTCAATCATAGCGGTCGCGTACGATGACGTCAGTTCTCTCAAATTCTAAAGACCCGTTTGTTTACATGCTCAGAGAGCAGGTTTTTAGAGGAATGCTCAGATGCTTGAGTCTATACCGTTTTTCGCGAGAAAGTGAAGAGATTTGTATGTCTATTGCCCAAAATATTATTGTTAATGATGAAATCATATTATTATTACAAAGACTTAATTCTCACTGGAATCCATTGACTGCAGAAGACAAAGGCAGTTAGTTAAAGTAAGGACTTCTGAGGAACAGAAGAAAAATAACAGAATTGATAATAAATAATAATAAATAATAATAAATAATATAATAATAATAAAGTATAGATCAACAAGTGTCATTTTCTTATTACCATTCTTTGTCTTCAGCAATTCATCATTAGCATTCTGGTTTTCTCGTGCAACTGGCAAACTTAAAGCTTTTAAGAAACAAAAATCAGATAAATAAATGAAGTAGCTTGACAAAAACAGAATTGGCCTCAATTGCTTTAGGCTTAAATTGTTTCGACATGCTAAAAATAAAAATCATACCATTGCTAAAGCAAACAGAGAACATGTGTTCTGAGGAAACAACCTGTGTTCAGTATGTTGTTGTTGAAAAGTTTCAAGTCCACACATTGCACGTTTTGTGCATCACAGTTAGAGGGTCCTGGTAGAGCGAATACGGCTTTTTTTTAAAATCAGTAGAGATGTAAAAACTTTTAACTACTCGTCTTACTTCTAGGTCCACCTCAGCCATAAATTTAGAAACTTAACTAATCTAAATGAAATCAATAGTTATGTTGTAATTTTTCATTTTAAAAATTGCACTTTTTCTTTAGCCAGAGAGACACTTCTGGAGGGGAAAAGAGCCACATTTGGCTTTGGAGTCTCAGGCTTACAATGAATAGTATAAAAAAAATAAAAAATAAATAAATAAAAAGGCATTATATCAGAAGAAAAATTAGAACAATAATTTCCTCATAATAAAAGTCCAGATCCCCTCCATGAACTGCCACCTTAACGTGGTGGAGGGGTTTGAGTGCTCGAGTGATCCCAGGAGCTATACCTGGGGCTTTGGCTCCTGATAGGGTCTCCCATGGCAGACAGGTACTGGGTGACATCCAGACAAAGAGCGGTTCACAAACTCCCTCATGAGCAGAAACAACATAGATTCTGTTACGTCGCCCAGATTTGCGTTACCGGGGCCTCACCCCGGAGCCAGGCCTGGGGTTGGGGCTCGCAGGCGAGCACCTGGTGGCCGGGGCTCCTCCCACGGGCCCCGGTCGGGTAAAACCCGAAGGATCGACGTGTGGGCCCACCACCTGCAGGAGAGCTGTGAAGGAGCTGGTGCAATGTGGTTTGGGTAGCAGTCGAGGGTGAGTGCCTTGGCGGCCTAAACCCCGGTCATGGAACTTGGCTTTTGGGACATGGAACATCAACTCTCTGGGAGAGAAGGAGCCTGAGCTTGTGCGAGAGGTTGAGAGGTACCGGCTAGATATAGTTGGGCTCACCTCTACGCACAGTCTGGGCTCTGAAACTCAGTCTCGAGAGAGAGGTTGGACTCTCTACCATTCTGGAGTTGCACATGGTGAGAGACGGCTGGTTGGGGTGGGCTTACTTGTGAGCCCCCAGCTTAGCTGCCAAGTGTTGGAGTTCACCCCGGTGGACGAGAGAGTTGCGTCCCTCCGCCTTTGGGTGGGGGACAGGTCTCTGACTGTGGTTTTGGCTTATGGGCTGAACAGCAGTTCGGAGTACCCAGCTTTCTTGGTGTCTCTCGAAGGGGTACTGGAAAGCGCCCCAACGGGGGACTCCATTGTCCTCCTGGGTGACTTCAATGCCCACGTGATTGGTAGGAACGGCTTCCCTGATCTGAACCCGAGCAGTGTTTTGTTGCTAAAAAACACCATGTTTGAGCACAATGATGTCCATCAATACAAATGGCATCAGGACACCCTCGGCAGGAGATCAATGATCGACTTTGTAGTCGTTTCATGCAACCTTTGGCCGTGTGTCTTGGACACTCGGGTAAAGAAAGGGGCAGAGCTGTCGAATGATCACTACCTGGTGGTGAGTTGGATTCGTTGGCGGGGAAGGAGGCCGGAAAGACTTGGCAGACCCAAACGTACTGTGAAGGTCTGCTGGGAACGTCTGTCTGAGCCCTCTGTCAGGGAAGTCTTTAACTCCCACATCCGGGAGAGTTTCAAACAGCTACCGAGGGAGGCTGGTAACATTGAGTCTGAATGGACCATGTTCTCCACCTTCATTGTCTCTGCTGCTGTTCGGAGCTGTGGTCGCAAGGTCTCTGGTGCCTGTCGTGGCGGCAACCCCCGAACCCGTTGGTGGACACCGGAAGTAAGGGATGCCGTCAAGCTGAAGAAGGAGTCCTATCAGGTCTGGCTGACTTGTGGGACTCCAGAGGCAGCTGACAGGTATCGGCAGTATAAGCGAGCTGCGGCTCAGGCTATAGAGGCAAAAACTCTGTCCTGGGAGGAGTTCGGTGAGGCCATGGAGAAAGACTATCGGTTGGCCTCGAAGAGGTTCTGGCAAACCGTCCGGCGCCTCAGGAGGGGGAAACAGGTTTCTGCAGGCACAGTTTTCAGTGCGGGTGGGGAGCTTTTGACTTCTACTGGGGACATTGTCAGGCGGTGGAAGGAATACTTCGAGGATCTCCTCAATCCTGCTGATACGCCTTCCCCTGAGGAAGCAGAGGCTGTGAGGCTTGGGATGGGGCTGTCCATTACCCAAGCTGAAGTCACCGAAGTAGTCAACAAGCTCCTCAGTGGCAAGGCACCGGGAGTGGATGAAGTCCACCCTGAGTACCTCAAGTCTCTGGATGCTGTGGGAGTGTCTTGGTTAACACGTCTCTGCAGCATCGCATGGCAGTCGGGAACAGTACCACTGGACTGGCAGACTGGGGTGGTGGTTCCCCTTTTCAAGAAGGGGGACCGGAGGGTGTGTTCCAACTACCGGGGAATCACACTCCTCAGCCTCCCTGGGAAAGTCTATGCCAGGGTACTGGAGAGGAGAGTCCGGCCAATAGTCAAACCTCAGATCGAAGAACAACAATGCGGTTTCTGTCCTGGTCGTGGAACTGTGGATCAGCTCTACACCCTGTCAAGGGTGCTGGTGGGTTCGTGGGAGTTTGCTCATCCTGTCCATATGTGTTTTGTGGACTTGGAGAAGGCGTTCGACCGTGTGCCCCGTGGTGTCCTGTGGAGGGTTCTTTGGGAGTATGGGGTCCGGGGAGCCTTACTCAGGGCTGTCCGGTCTCTGTATGACCAGAGCAGGAGCTTGGTCCACATAGCTGGCACTAAGTCAGACCTGTTCCCGGTGTATGTTGGACTCCGGTAGGGCTACCATTTGTCACCGGTTCTGTTCATGGTCTTTATGGAAAGAATTTCTAGGTGCAGCCAGGGTCCGGAGGGGGTCTGGTTTGGGAACCACAGGATTTCCTCTCTGCTCTTTGCAGATGGGATTGTCCTGTTGGCTTCATCGAGCCAGGACCTCCAGCACTGGAACTGTTTGCAGCCAAGTGTGAAGCGGCTGGGATGAGGATCAGCACCGCTAAGTCAGAGGCCATGGTTCTCGACCGGAGAAAGGTGGTTTGCCCTCTCTGGGTGGGTGGAGTGCTCCTTCCCCAAGTGGAGGAGTTCAAGTATCTTGGGGTCTTGTTCACGAGTGAGGGAAGATCGGAGCGTGAGATCGACAGATGGATTGGTTCTGCGTCCACCGTCATGCGGTCGCTGTACCGGTCCGTCGTGGTGAAGAGAGAGCTAAGCCAGGATGGTCACGAGCTCTGGGTCTTGACCGAAAGAATGAGGTCCCGGATCCAAGTGGCTGAAATGAGCTTCCTCCGTAGGGTGGCTGGGCGCTCACTCAGAGATAGGGTGAGAAGCTCGGTCACCCGGGAGGAGCTCGGAGTCGAGCCGCTTCTCCTCCACATGGAGAGGAGCCATGAGTTGAAGTTGAGGTGGCTCGGGCATTTGGTTCGGATGCCCCCTGGACGCCTCCCTAGGGAGGTGTTCGGGGCATGTCCCACTGGGAGGAGGCCCCGGGGAAGACCCAAGACACGCTGGAGAGACTATGTCTCTCGGCTGGCCTGGGAACGACTCGGGGTCCCCCAGAGGAGCTGGAGGAAGTGGTCGGGGAGCAGGAAGTCTGGGCAGCTTTACTGAGACTGCTGCCCCGCGACCCGGTCCCGGATAAGTGGAAGAAAATGGACGGATGGATGGAAAACTCCAGATGTTTAAGAATTAATGACCAAAAGTAAATTTTACTTTTTTTCCTTATATAAATAAATGAAAAGGAAAAAAGAAATTAGATTCTCCAACTCTTCTCAGCTGCAGCAGAGTAACTTATGTTGGAATAAAAGACACTGCTGTGATTTGAATCTACACTTTCCTGGTTATAAAGCTGCTGTTTTGACCAAGAGCAACATTTGAATAACTATAATTCAACCCATTAGAGAAATGTAATAATGTTAAAATTCAGAAGGAGAAAATATCAAATGCTTCAGTAGAAATATCTAAATTTTGTCCGTCTAAATTTGACAAAATAAAAGATTGTGAACAGTCTACTTTTGTTTGATGTCCAGTAGGGGGCAGTGTAGGAGCATCATTGTACATTTGTATTTATTTCCAAGTTTGTTTGTCTTTTTATTTTATCTTGTATTTAAAAGCTTTTTTTTTAACTTTCACATGATCTTACATTTTGAAAGTTTCTTTTCAAAGTTTTATGTTCATTATAAATGATACCAGCTACACCAGCAGATGATAACTATCTGTACATGGTGTTTTTTTTTTTTTTTTTTTAAGAGAACTTGATGTAAAATGTTCATTTTATTTATTAAACAATGAACATATATTACTTATACAAAGTCACAAATTATTTATTTGTACAGATATACACATTTACAAGAGACAACTAATTGCAAATGAAACTTTCACAATGTACAGCACATCAGATGTATCTGTAACTGGTATATGTAAAACAATTTGTGCCATGTAAGCCATGCCAAGCCCTTCCGGAAAAGTTTGATTGCTACTGTATGTACATAGATATTTACAGCAATATAAACAGTGGTCATCTGTCAAAAGGAAATACCTACATATATACATATTTAAAAATGAGATTAAAAGCCCATTTTGCCCGTCATTTTTTCTTTCTTCCTCACATCACTTCCGCTCCATGTTAGGAGGACCTCCAGAGACTTGGTTTGGTCCAGGATGGAGGCATAACATTGTTTAATTGCTGCCTCCTCCTGCTGATGTCTCTGGAGATCCTGTAACTGGCTCTGGAGAATGATGTTTCTCCAGTTCTTGTACCAAAGTCTATGATCTACAATAGCATTTTTCTATTGTTATATAATAGAATTTTTAGGACAACAAATGGAAAAAAGCCTGAAAGAAAATATAAACCATTCTTATTATTCTATGATTTTCTCTCAGGAGGTGCACCTGTTGGCTGCATCCGAAGTTTGATCCCACTCAACGTTAGCATGGACCTGGAAACCTTCAGCAATCTGGATCAAAACGCTGTGTTGGTCAGTTCTGTTTTTACGCGTTAAGGATTTACTTTTATTCAGTTTACAAGATTTTTTTTTGACTGTCAAGTATAAGAGTATAAGTGTATATTTTCCTTGCTTTTTACAGAATGTAACTGTAGCTGAAGTAAAAGGTCTGCTTGCCACCAACCTGCCAGATTTGAAGTCTTATGAAAACCAAACACTGGTGCAAACCTGGATCAGAAGTCAGTATCAGTCAGAACTAGTCACTCTGGGACTGAATCTGTCTGGAGGCAAAGCTGACGCCGTAACCACCATCACAAACAGTCCAAGATCTCCAACAGCTGCTGGATCTACAACAGCAACAGCTGTTGGATCTGCATCAGGTGATTCTACAACTACAGGTAAGCCCTAAACAAAGTAGGAACTTCAGAGACATTATCTTGGCAAAGTTAGTTAAGAAAGTGAGAACTGTTCAAAATGCAAAGTAAGTAGTTTACAATGAGAACTTTTTTATTGGTAGTTTCCCCAAATTAGCAAACTTAGTTTGTTAAGATGCAACCTTTGATACAAAGCTTGTGAAAACAAAATAATGCCACTTTACGTGTAATTCGGTTTCTGGCCAGGACATTTTGTCACTTAAAAACCAAAGGAATACAGATTCAGATGGATTCTTTACACTCCTAAAATTAGCAGGATATTTTTTTAATCAAAAAGAAGATGAATCTTTTTTTATGAGAACACTGAGATTTCAGAACTTTGTTTACTTGTTCATAAAATTGATTGAATTCTTTGTTTTTTGCTCTAACCTTTTTTACACCATAAATATTGCCATTATCCCACCGTGATTCACCACCTTGGTGTAGTCGAAGGATTTGAGAGCTTGAGTGATCCTGGGAACTCAGCTTCCTTGGTTCTAAGTGACAAGTCAGCAACAAGCGTCATGGGGCTGTCAATGCCATTGAAAGACCTGGATAGTGATGTTTTTGACATGTGCTCAGTGAAATATCACAAACATTTAACGGTGTAAGTATTTCAAATATGTTGTTGGTTCCTAAAACAAGTCAGTGTTTCAGGTAGCGGAGTGCCAATCCAAGCAGACACCAGCTTCTCCTTTCTTGTTTTCCTGGCAATCCTCATCACTTCTCAGCTCATCACTATCTGAACCTGCTCTGAATAACTGGATTCATCTTTATTTCAGTCAGACAGTGACATTTTGATAATATGACTAACTGAAGCAAAATATGTTAAATATTTACTTTTTGATGAAAGAAGCTCCTAAAAAAAACTGGTTAAATTTATGGATTATCTTTAATAACTGTACGTGTCAAATTATCCATTTCTTTATTTTTTCTGTATTTTTTTATGTATGAGATGAATGTTCTAGCTCCAAATTACTTTTCAAAATACACCCTCCCTCCGGCAAGCACATCCTCCCTCCGGCGTGCACATCCTCCCTCCGGCGTGAACATCCTCCCTCCGGCGTGCACATCCTCCCTCCGGCGTGAACATCCTCCCTCCGGCGTGAACATCCTCCCTCCGGCGTGAACATCCTCCCTCCGGCGATATTGGTAGAAGGAGGCTGAGTCTAGAGCTGCAGGAAAGAGGTCTAGAGGAAAACCAAAGAGGAGGATTATGGATGCAGTGAAGACATGAAGGAAGCTGGTGTTAGAGGAGAGGATGCAGGGGTAGATGGAGGAAGATGATTGGTTGTGGCGACTCCTGAAGGGAAAAGCCCAACAAAAAAGAAGAAGAAAGGGGTTAATAACTGTTTAAATGACATTATAATTGTTGGCGACCCTTGAAAATGTTTGGTCATGGTTTTATTGGACCTTTTGATTCTGTAAATAGTGGAGTTATGATGGGGAAACTTAATGATCTAGTTTGATTTTTGTATTCTTTCTTAAGATAATTTTCTTCCTACCTCGCTGAAAGGCGCATCCATGTTTTTGCAACATGTTTTCTAAAACAGCACGGCTTTCATGTGAGATACCTCAAAGCTCAGGTTTAGACCATTTTAATTGGACATACTCCCTCTAGGGCAGCTAATCTGCTAGTTCACTGACATTTCTATTGTCTCTTTGCTGATGACCAGACCCAGCTCTGGACTGCATGGCAGACTGCATGTTTCACCTGAGGAATGTGGCAAAAGTCAAACACATCGTATCTAGACCTGACCTGGAGATGATTATTCATTTTTTTTATTTCTTCACGTTTGGATTATTGTAATTCACTTTTTACCTATTTTAGCAAAAGCTCTTTAAAACATCTGCAGCTCGTCCAAAACTCTGCAGCAAGGCTTTTAACAGGAGCCAATAAATGAGCACTCCATTACTCTCCTCTTTACTCTGGCTCCCAGTTCAATTTAGAATTGAATTTAAAATTCTATGTCTTTAAAGCCTTGCATGGACAAACTCCCAAGTACATTGCTGACCTTTAACCCCCTACTCTCCTGTCCGGTCTTTGAGGTCCTCAAACCAAAATCTGTTACAAATTCCAAAAACCCGCTACAAAACCGGAGGAGACCCCGCTGTTGCTCCTCGTCTTTGGAACGACCTCCCGTTGTCAGTTCGACAGATTGACTCTGTTGCAGGTTTTAAAAGTCAGCTCAAGACATTTTTATTCAGGAAAGCTTTTAGTTCATCTATTATTGTCTTTTAATGTGTTGATCTTGCTTTTATTTCTCTCTATTTCGTTTGTATGCAATTTGTGTTTTACTATTTGTGTATTTATATTTGTTTTATTATTGTGAAGCACTTTGTGATTTTATGTGGGAAAGGTGCTATAGAAATAAATATTTACTTACTTACTTTAGGTGAAAAAAGGATTTTTGCCCCCCACCACAACACACACAAACACATGCGCACACACGCAAACTCACCCACACACTCACACAGACACACACACACACGCACACACAGATACTCACACACACACACACACACACCCAGACCCACACACACACGCACACATAGATACTCACACACACACAAACTCACCCACACACTCACACAGACACATACACACACGCACACACAGATACTCACACACACACACACACACCCAGACCCACACACACACGCACACATAGATACTCACACACACACAAACTCACCCACACACTCACACAGACACACACACACACGCACACACAGATACTCACACACACACACACCCAGACCCACACACACACGCACACATAGATACTCACACACACACAAACTCACCCACACACTCACACAGACACACACACACACGCACACACAGATACTCACACACACACACCCAGACCCCCACACACACACACACCCACACACACACATAGATACTCACACACACACAAACTCACCCACACACTCACACAGACACACACACACACGCACACACACACACTCACACACACACACACCCAGACCCACACACACACACACACACACACGCACACATAGATACTCACACCTAGGGACAATGTAGAGTTATTAGTTAACCTAAGAAGCCTGTTTATGGACTGTGAGAGGAAACCAGAATGCCTGGAGTGGTTCCTGAAATAAATCAAGATCAATGTATACAAAAGTAAAGCGATCAAAAAAGTCATGAAGAACGTTGTTCACCGTGGCTTGAAAATCTGCAGGACCTTCAGTTAGACTGAATGGCTGAACCATGCATTTAAAATGCCCTCTTCGACTAGTACCCTTCTCTGATTCTCATTTGGACATAAGCATTGATCCAGCTTTAGGGTTACAATGCTCATGTTTTCATGTATAAAAGTCAAAATCTTTTGCAGAGCACTCTAGGGAATCGAACCCTAACCTGCTAAAGCAGGCATGCCATCATCAGTCTCTTTATTTTTTTGACCAAACATGAAATGAACCGAGCATAGCCTTGTGCTTCATCCAAATTTCAGGGGGTATAAATATATCTATCTATAATCATATAACATATATATTATTATTAAGAACATCTAGATTAAAACAGACCAGAGGTATGCCTGGAAACTGCCAAACTAAGGCTCCTGGCCTTGAGCAGCCGCATAAAGACGTACACAAGAGACAAAGACGCCAGACGGATAAACAGGCTGTTCACAACTCAGCCTGTGAAAGTGTGCGCTCAGTGGCAAAGTCCTACCAGCAGAGCAGACCCACCAAGGCAGGAAAATGAACAGTACTGGAAAAGTATTTGAGAAAAAGAGACGGCACATAACAGCAATGCTTCAATGCCTGGTCTCACCGAGAAACCTCTCTGAACAGAATCCAGTAACCATCACAGTGGCAGCCTCAAGTATGAAAAACTGGACACCACCGGGCCCTGACATGATACATGCATACTGGCTTATAAACTCACTGCACTCCATGAGCGCCTGGCAGCACAAATGAACCAGCTGCTAATGACTAAAGACTAATGGAAAGGGGAACAATCCTGATCCAGAAGGATCTCTTAGACGGTGCAGTTCCATCCAGCTACCGTTACATGGAAGTAACAGCCGTTACAAACTAGTTCATGAGTCATTACTACAGTTCTGGCTTCAGGGTGAGACCCTGTGACTCTTGTTGGGAAGAATAATTGTATCCTGTAAGAAAATGTTTTTTGGTTGAATCACCCTTAGTCTGGCCCGTCCCCCAGCAGCAGTTTGCCATGAAACAGGCCAACAGGGCAAACGCTTCACCGACACAGCTCCTGGGATCATTCAGGCACACAAACCCCTCCACCACGATAAGGTGGCGATTCAGGGAGGGGAATACACCAGTCACTAGCCAATCACTATCAATTATTGTGGGGAAAACGAAGAAAACCCACATGACTGTCAGGATTTATTTGGGTTATTTCCCTATAAATTTTGGTGACTGATGCTTTTTTTTCATTAAATTGAATTATTTCATTATTTTTATAATTTATCTTTGTTTTATATTGGGGGTAATAATTTGAGCTGTACCTCTTTACTTCTTGATTCTTCCGCTTTTGGTCTACACCTGTGTAAAGGTCACTAAATATTTAAGCGCTCAGAGAAAACCCACGCAGACGCGGCTCTGTCAGCCAACCATGTTCACCAACAGACCAACGTGCTGCCCCTGTTTTTAGAAGCTCATTTTGGGGACAGATTTTCCAGAGAGTGTAGAGGAACTTTTTTTTAGGGAAGTTTTTTTTTCTTGGGTTTGGAGGTACAGACCTGGCAGTCGGTGGCCCAATTGTTGAAGGAAATTTGGATGGATTTTTCAATCTGTAAGTGTGTCTGTCCTTCATCTTGGAGGGAGGGGTGTGTGTGTTCAGAATGGTTTAGGAAAATCTAATGTGTAACATTTTTACGCCCTGTTCACTTGGGTGCGTTTTGCAATGTTTTTTTTTTTATGTTGTTGAGTTCATCAAATCAAAACAAACTTTTTTAAAAAAAGAAGTTTTCATACATTGCTCAGCTTGAAGAGTTTTACAGTTAAATACAAAAACAGATAAAAAACCCCAACCCACCCTTTACCACCCCAACAATAAACATAAAATCAAATACATAGAATAAATGAAATACAAAAAATAATTTTTAAAATAAAAAAAAAAAAACTGTAGATAAAGTTTCTAAAAGCGAAATTAAACAGTTGGGTTTGGAGCCTACACTAAGCCTACATATAGTCTCCAACATTTGTTTCCTCAGTTCTACAAAAACATTTATGTACACACAAAGAAATTAAAAAAAACTGTTGATAAAGTGAACTAAAAGCTGAACTAAACAGTTGGGTTTGGAGTCTACACTAAGCCTACATATAGTCTCTAATTAACCCTTGATTCCTCAGTTCTAACACACCATTCCCACTTCAGGGTATTTTGCAGTGCTTTTAGTTTTTTGTTTCATTAGTTGTCGGAGAAAAAACCTTTCTATTTTCAGAATATTCCATTTCTCTTTCTCTTGTCGTCTTTTTCTTTTTCTGAAAAGTTTGACATAATCTATGCGTTTGAAGGTCTTTCTTGGCTTTTCTTCTTTCGACATCATGGTGACTTGCACAGCAACATTATTCACAGAATCAGGTGAAACGCCCATCGTATTGCTGGCATTTGTGTCTTTGCATTTCTCGTAGAGGAAGAGGACTCCATATAAACTAATGTCGTCCACGCTGGTCTGGTCCGCTAGCTGGATTTTAGTGTCATCTGCTTTAATAGTTACACCATCCTTGAAAATGTAGCTGTAAAAGTGATCCAAGATGAAGAACAGATTTTTATGGCAGACGACAGAAGACAGCTTGAACTTTTGCATCTTCCCATTGATGGGAACATAGATGAAGTCATTTAGCGCCACTTTTTCCCTGTCTATGAACTGTCTTGGCAGATTCACTGTAAATATGTCACAGTCATCAAATGAGATTTCTGTGTCCATATTTGCTGAGCAGGACGGACACTTTTTATTGCAACAGGAATCTTTGACGCTACGGTCGAGAAGTGAGGCGATGGACTCTTTTCCCCCCGGTTGCGGTGAAACGTAGAGCATGCTACCCACATCGTTGACTCCATTTATGGTGTTTTTGCACCTGGCACAGCGACTTGTTTGCTCCATCCTAATGTTTGTTTGGATTCCACAGCGGTTCAGCCAGGACAAGAACGGGTACATGAAGTCAACAATGTCATTTTGTTTGGTTAATTCCAAAGCTGGTATGGCATCGGCTAACTCCAGTAACACTGGTGCCAATTCATATTCTGAAAATGTCTTTCCTGGGTTTTGGACAGCGTTTAAGAACAATTCTGAACAGGCTGGCACTGGTGAAATTCCAACCATGGCGTATCGGTCCAGTGATTGAACTGCATCCCTTACAGTATCTGTCTTTGACAGAGCCTGTCCAAGCAAAGATGGAGTGGTCAGAAAAGTGGCAGTGAAGATTACCCGCAACCAAACTACTAAGACTTTCACCAGACCCATCTCTGAGTACATCCTCCTTCTGTCTGCAGGAGATTAGTTCATGTAAATATGTTGTTGTGGCATTCTTAATATAATGCCAGGCGAGGAGTGTATTGGATCATTATTTCATCTTTCCAGGCCTCTAGAGGGCGCAGTTCTTATTCCCTTTTTTTATGTGTCGGTTTAGGATCATTGTAATTTGTTTGTAGTAAGCAGCAAGAAATGAGGCAACAGGCATTAGATGCAACAAAAATGGAGTGTTCAATGCCAATGTGTTCGGTTGTCATCATAAACCATCCATCCTTTGAGTGGCAATGCAAGTAAGATAAAATGTTCAATAGATGGTGGTACAGAAATCTTTATATATTAACACATATTTGTCATCTGTAATATTGTTTGCACAGTTGATGCTTGCAAGAGCATGATGATTTTGCATGCTGATTTCGGTTGTGTCTAGTGTAGCACTTCCATTCATTTTATAGTACAACTGAGCGTATGTACATTTCTAGTTTGACATTGATTTTCACAAGAGTTGGTTTCCGTACGTGAGTACATAATTTCTTTGTTCATGTGTTTTTCTGTATGTATCATTTTCAGTTTCACACTTCTGTGTATTAAATCCAGTCCATCTACAACACCTGTCTGTTCCTTGGAGGATGAGATGCATGGGAGAGTTTAGCTGGCTGTGAGCCTCAATAAACGACACAGGTCACATTGAGTGTAACAGTACACTGTATATGCAAAGCAGCAACAATTTGACCTCTCTGTTGCAAAAGTATTTAAAAATAAATTTAAACAAACAATACATACATGCACAGCAAAAGCCATGGCTCTTCTAAATGCTGATTTTTCAGTAAACAAGAAATTTTAGTTACTGTCAGCATATTTTGTTATATTTTTAGTAACTTCAGCAATGCTTAAAAAACATTATTTGTAATGTATAAAGTTATGGAAGCATAATGCATTCAATAAAAAAAGAAAAATTGGGTGAGCTTTGTTCAAATATTTTGTGTGATTTTTTTAATCTATTTTTGAGAGCTAAAAACAAGAAAAGAACTACTAAATAACTAACTAACCTCATCTGTTCATGAAAACTATAAGATGACCAGCAAATCAAAGTTGAAAAGCCACAATGTTTCCAAGTGACAGGCACATTGTTGTTTATGTGCTCATTGCAGTATTGCTAGTCTGCTTTGTTCTTCCTTCTTATTTTATCCAAACAGAAACGGGCAAAACGTTGGATGTCGTTATGCTGACCAGTAATAATTGTTAATTTTTGTCTGTAGTGATGCAGAAAATGAGTCACAGTCAGAGTTTTCCTTAATGTGAAGCTGCAGAGACAGCCAGGGATTGTCAATAAAATACACAAAAACTCGCCAAAATAATCCCTGAAACATCACAGGTAATTGTTTTTGTTAAAACAAACTTCCCAGAAATCTCTAATATCATTACTCTTTATCTTAGAATGAGCCAGCATGTTCGAGTAATTCAAGTTGTAGATGTGTCTTTATCTTTTTGCGTGCGGACCAGGGCTATTTTAGTTCTTAAAAGAATTATAAGTGAATTCTGAAAAATTATAGAGAAATTTAGTAAAAGAAATGTAGCAATATTTAGAAAAACATAGTAAAAAACATATAGTAGCATAGTAAAAATCAGAAATAAATTATAGCTAACATCAGAAAAAAAACTAAAATACAATATTATTAAAAATTCTATATATTATTATATAGAATTAATTAAATATATATATTATTGTAAAGAAATATTATTATTATTTTTTTTTTGTTCTTAATTCCTCTGTTTGGTGCAGTGCAATTCATGTGTTTTCCCATAAGATTCCAAGTGGATCATCTGTGATCCTGTTTTGGTCGTGGACCTCTGGCTCCTCTCGCACCCCCATCTGCCCCCCAGTTCCATGTGGATTAAGCTCATCTGCTACACTTTTCAGGCATGTAGTTATAGAGTTGCATAAACTAATTCTACATACTAGTTCTGGCACATTGCCTGTCCGCTCTGGGATTAGATCCCTCCTTAATGTGGACATCCCTGAGTTTTCTTATTATTTCCCCCCCAGAATCTGTTTGTTTTTCTTTTCTTTGGAGTTTTTCCTCATTGAGAAGGAGGGTCTAAGGGCAGGGATACCCAGCATAGCTTAGTCTGTTTTGTTTAGTTTAGTATAGCAACCAGCTGCTGTTTCCATTTATGACCGACTTTATGTTTTTGTACAATTACCGGTGTGAAGCCCATTAAGACAACTTTGTAATATTGGGCTATAAATAAAATTGGATTGAATTCATACTAGTCAATATTGAACACTTCCCCAACGTTTTACTCTATAATGTGTATAAAGGAGGAAGAACAAAACATACTGGCGATATCATGATTAGAACATAAACAGAATGGACATAGATCTTATCTATGACACGGACACATGTGGCTTTTAACCTTTTAATTGAAGGTCTTGTGGTTTTCATGAGAAGTGCGCAACCAGTTTGTAGTTCTGTGCTTTTGTAGTTATTGAAAATATTAACACTAAAATCAAAGAAAAGTCTGAAAAGCGAGTCTAAATATAGTTTTTTTCTGCAGTTTTGTCTTGTTTTTGTTTATCTAAAATCTTCTGGAATAAAGTGTAATGCTAAAGCGCGATCTCCACCTAGTGGCCAAACTGAGACGCTCAGTGTAGCTGTAGAGTAGACAAATGGAGTAGAGAACGTTTACAGTGGAACATGGTAATTTCTGGCAATTAGCTTGATCCTGAATGATTTGCAATGAGATTGAAGACAAAGAAAAACACACCAAAAAAACCAAGCAAAACAAAACAACAAAGGACAGAATTGCAGTGTGATAAAGTGCCAAGAAAGTACCGCAGACATACATAACAGGCTATAAATGTTCTATTATTTATCATTTAGCAACACTGTCATGTCAGAAAATGCCTCAATAACGTTAGCATATTGTTTTCCAAAACCAAATACTAGCTTGGAAAGACTAGCTGTTTAGCTAGCTAAAAATTTGCTTGCATAAAATAGTATTGTAGAACTTCTTTATTTTATTTTTTCTACTTACCAGGTTTGCAGCAGCAGGTGCAGTAGGTGCAAGGACTCCTTGCAATGCAGCTCGCACTCCAGAAACAACAGCCCTTTCAATATCCTCAGAGTTCAAAGAGTTTGCCATGACTGTCTAAACTTCCCCCTTAGTATATTTCCCAAGCATGTCAACATCTATATTTAACATTAAGGCAGAACATTTAGATTTACTTTTACATTTAACATTAAGATTTAACATTTAGATATATGTTTGACTTTTATTTTTAACATTTATTTTTATATTTTTATTTAACATTTAGGTTTAACATTTAGGTATGCATTTAGATATGACATTTACATTTCACATTTACGATTATGCTTAGGATTTAGATATGTGTTTAGATATAACATTTTCTTTTATAACTTATAGAGATCATTGCATTTTCCATTTACAGTTTACATATATATTTGCATTCATATTTAATAGTTAAAATCAATAAATCAATAGATTTACATTTAGCATCTTAAAGTACATATCCTCCAGTAACAGATAATGCCTTTATTTGTGATAAATACTGACAAAATGTGATATAAATGCAGCACATATAAAAAGAAACGTTTAAATGTGATAAAGTTGTGAAATCATTTTCATGAAGTGACTTTTCTACATTTGGCACTTCATAGTTCTCAGTACACTGGAGATGTTAAGTTCTTTTTTTCCTTCCTCCCCTGAGTTTTGCACGTTACCATTAATGCTCAAACACGTTCTTCCCTTTAACTTCAGATGCAAATATCACTGGAGTTGTGAACACCGATTCACGGGAGAACCTCCATGAAAAAAGAGAAGAGGAGAGAGAGCTGCTGCACGCGCACCGAGCGGTGCTGAGGTGAGGGGGCGGAGCCTGAGCGAGCAGCCGTGCACAGGGGGCGGGGCGGGGCTCAGTGAGGAGTTGTAGTCATGAGTTTCTCTGTTTATAAAAATGTTCTTTTATTAAAATGTTTCACCAGAGGCTTTTGTATGGAGCTTCATAGAAGCCTGATTTGTTTCTTATTGTGTATCAATTATGGCTTTGTTAGTTACATTTTGTCATTTAGGTTCATTTTTTAATGAAATGATCTTACAAAAATAAAATAAACTTGTTCTTAAACACTCCTGACATGACATTAAATTAAGAAGCCTTTTGTGTTTTATCAATCCTCCAAAATGTACACAAATGCAAGGGGGGCGCTGAGGCATGTGGATCCATATGCGAACAGAGTTTAATAACAGCACAAGAGGACAAGGCAAGGCGAGGTCTGAGACAGGCGAGGGTCAATAACAAGGAGCAAGGCGGGAGTCGACAAAACAGGCGAAGGTGAATAACAAACAGGCAGACAAGGCAGGAGAATAGCTTAGGCTGACCGAGAGTGTTCAAGACCACGCACAGAGGAGAGGGTGAGGCTGGCTTTTAAGCAGCGTGGTAATGACATCATGAGGAGCAGCTGGTGAAGACAAGATTTTTATAAAAAGTGTAGTGAGATTTTACGGCTCTAGCTCAATTTTTTTCAGTAAGAAACTGGACCAAATGTGTTTTTTAGAGGTTGCAGAGCCCTGGTTTAGCTTTTACATTAAAAACATCATTGAAAGTACACATACACACTCTTTATGCATATACATGTTGTGTATGCTGGCAGAGAAATATTTACAATGAATCCATATCAGACTTTAACATCTTGTCCACACATGTCAAATGAAGCTGTAATTGATATTTCAAAAACAATTCAAACTCAGATATTGGTGGGAAATCTGAATTTGAATTATTCTGATCCAGAGCTCAGCTCAGTGTGATTAGTGTGGACCCTAAGATCTGCTGAAACCTTTTCCAAAGAGACCACTAAAAAAATGTTTGTTATTGTATTTGCTGTTTTTCATGTATTTATTTATTTTGGTGTGTTCTGGTTCATTTTTCATTTATACATCTTTTACAGGACAGAACTAATTTACTCAGAATTTATCTTGAATGTTCTACAAAAGTAAAAGGAAACAGTTTTTTAGTTAAATTATTTATTTTGTATATTTTAACATTCTTTTGACAGTCCTTTGATGAGTACATTTTATTTATTTACAGCATCACTTCAAGAATATTTTACATGTTTTCTTACACTATTGTTGTTGCCAGTTTTCCTATTATTAAATCAAAGTAAAATCAATTTTGTAGTTGTAAACCCATTTAAAATAATGTTATGTACACAGTCGATGCATGACTACATTTATTTATACTTGACCTGAGCTCCCTCTTATAATGCATAGAAAAAGACGTTTTTTTGGTGATCAAATTTTACTAATTTTATGTTATTGATAACACAATGAGAAAATTATCTTCATAGCCATAGCTCTGCAGAAAAGTAGATAAAAAAGATAGCATAGCCATGGTAACAAGATCATTTTCCAGCCAGGGGATCAATAGCATTCGATAAAGTTTAATTCTATCATGCTCATTCAGATGAATCGATGCTCCAGGACTCGATGTTTATGCCTGTGACCCCGTGACGTGTTTTTGACAGTTATTTAACAGGAGAAATTCATATTCAAAACAGACATGTGAAACTTAAAACTAAAGGTTGTATTCATATTTTTTCTGCAAAGTTGTGCACAACTTTTTCTTTATGAATACACATTTTTCCTTATGAACACGTTTCTTTTTGACAGTTTCCTTACCCCATATGTTTTCCAACGCTATTTCCATCCATTTAAGGGGTGGGAGTTGTGAACGGGGTTGGGGGCATTGTGTGTGTGTGTGTGTGTGTGGGGAGGGTTATATTTTTATGGTCGTGCTTGTTTTACATTTGTTGTATTTTTGTGTAATGCATTTTGTGTTATAGGTCATATGAAAAGTGCTATACAACTGATGATGATGATGATGATGATGTTGGGGCAAGGTCAGATGACTCAGATAATTTCAAATCTTTCAGACTGAAATCACCTGATCTTTGCAAACAATGATTGTGAACAATCCATGTCACTGTCAGGTCTCAGCTATTTCAAAGGGGGTGTGTATACTATAAGTTCTACAGGGTGCCCAAACTTTTGCACATGTCTTTATTGTGTTTTCTGTTATTTTGAAAGGGTAACTTATGGAAATAACACATTTTTTAACATAATTAAAGAATGTCTCATCTGTAAATGATTCCTTTAGAATATTTTTACATTTTAAAATTTTTCCTTGGGTTCTTTAAGCACACAAGCCAAACTTTCTATCCCCAGTGTATCTAATCAATGACTTTTAATGTCAGTCTTTATTGTTGTACATTGTTTTTGCAATTGCAAATTTACTTTGAAAATCTTTTACAAGTCACACATGTAATATGTAAATTCTACTTCGTTGTTTATACAAAATTTAAATATTTTATCTTCCAGCATAGCTGCCAAAGGAGGCAGATGTCAGCGATCTTTCAATCACAAATCAAGAACATGAGATCGGACAAGGAGGCACTGGTTTTGCTGATTTCATGTATGTTTTATACCTTTTTTAATTTTAATAAACTGTCAATTTACTTTTCTGTGTGTTCAGTTTAGCGTTTTCTTCTTCATCTCTTTTCTAGACCACTTGAATTTGAAGAAGAGGAGGCAGTCGAGGAAGCCATGAGACGCAGTTTGGAAGAAGCAACTGTCCAGGTTCCACAGGAGTCAAGGTTTCAATTATTTAAAAATTACATTTCTTAATTCTCCAGTCTTTCCTTTATTCTATTCTGTTATGGTGACGTGTGCCGTTTTATTCTTTCAAGGTTAAAAAAAACATTGACAGCAGAAGAAATAACAGGAATTGTAAAAGCTCACAGTGAAATGGTTGTTACTGAAGGATTTAGGCCAATCATTGTCAGTCAAATCTGTAACCCGACAATTCAGGCGACCAAAATTTGTCGAAAGCACAGATATGCTGTACGTAACATTTGCCCGTAATGAAAACACTACAGAAGATGCAGAAGACCCTGGAGGTCCCCGTCGAGAATTCTTTCGCTTGCTTGTTAAAGCCATTTTCAAAGAAAGTGGAGCATTTGAGGGTGATATTTTTTTTCTATTTCTTCTTAGTTCAATGAGTGATTTGTATTTACAATAGAGTGCATAGACCACTATTGTTTAATGAAATTAAGATTGCTTAAAGCTGACATGAACATATTTTATTTGATCTGTAGAGTCCCTTAATGGCTTCACTCTAAGGTTTAATGTTTCACACATACAAAATCGAGTCTACCACACCACTGGACAGATGATTTCTACCATCATTGTCCAAGGTGGAGAATGTCCTGCTCTCCTTTCCTCTGTTGTCTTGGACTACCTGCTGACTGGACGTATTGTAGCGGACTGAGTCAGCTGCAGGGCTGTTTGAGTGCTGTATTGAGTTCGGAAGTTCAGTGAACTCACCAGACTGAGATGCTGATTGGCCCCCTGTTCTGCCACTCAACTGTTTTGGAGGTTTTGATGAATCGGTTTCTGCAATTGGGGGAAAAGGTCGAAGGGGGAGGGCTGTGCCCAAAGAGGGAGGTCAGACGCTTGTTGAAGCGGGGTTGTTAAGTTCGTTTTCTGATCTGTACGCCGTGGGTTACGGCCTACAGTAACCCAAAAATAAAGAACCTTCTGGACGATAAAGTCTCGGTGCCTCAGTGTGGGGAGGGACGCTACAATTGGTGTCAGAAGTGACCGAACTTGTCGCCTTGGACCGCCGCTCACGTTACGTGGACCGTTCACCTTCGTCTGCGGACTCTCTGGACCAGGTTTCCCGCCGATACTTTAGGCGGTAAGAGTGAGGCGGTGAGGGGAGCACACGGACTGATGGACAGCGACACGGTAAAAGAACATAAAAAGCGGGTGAAGCAAATGGTCGCTAACTTAGCTGCCGATGCTGGACTGGGTTGCTTAAAAGCTTCCGCGCCAAAGGATGCGCGCCCAAAGGCGGGAACGGTGAGGGCCCCAGCAGCCGGGCTACAGGAGTCTCTCCCCCAATCAATGAAAACACCCAGATATGATGGCAAAGTTGACTGGGAAGCATTTCAGGCAGAATTTGAACTGTTGGCCCTCACTGCACGCTGGACTAGTGAGGAGAAAGCCCTGCAGTTGGCCATGTGCCTCACAGGTGATGCCCTGTCCTGCTTACTGCTGCTAACACCGCAGGACAGGTGCGACTACAATGCTTTAGTGGGCACGTTGAAGAGGAGATTCGGACAGTGCTCCACAGTCAGCCTCCTTCGCTCGGAGCTGTGCAGTCGACACCGCCGCTCGGGGGAGCAATTAAGAGATCTAGCTGTTGACATTGAAAAATTGGTTCACCGGATCTATGCTCACATGCCCCCAGCCATTCAGGCAGAGTTAGCCCGGGACCACTTTATGCAGGCGCTAAGACCGGTTGAAACCCAACTAGCACATCCCAAGTCTCTGCAGGAGGCTCTGGAGCTGGCCACAGAGAGAGAGATGCTGTGCACACACCCATCCGGAGCGGATCCTGAGGCCTTTCCAAAGGTGAGAGCTACAAGTATATCAGAGCCTGACGCTAAGGGGCCTGCATGGGCGGAGGAACTGACTCAACTAGTGAGAGCTGTGGCGCTGAGAAATGACCAGGATTCCAAGGCCCGCCCCAGAGGGACTGGAGCCGACCCAGAGCCTGCTGGGGTTGTGGGAAACCTGGCCACTTGCTTCGGGACTGCCCTCACAGCCAGGGAAACGGGAACGGGACCGCATAAGCGGGACAATGCGGTACCCTGAAGAACCGTCCCGATTGGGCCTGCAGAAATTTAACGCTGACCATGTATGGGGCAAGGATGGCCGATCTGAGAGACTGGTGACTTTGGGCCGAACCTGGGTTGGTGACTGCTGGTTCACAACAATGAGTGTCAATGGGGTGCCGTGCTCCGCACTGGTGGACACGGGCTCGTCTGCAACATTAATTACTCCTGCTGTGGTGAGGAATAAAACAGCCATCCTTCCTACTGCTGTCAAGCTGCAGACTGTCACCGGAGAACAGACTCCCATGGGGGGGGGGGCTGTAGTGACTCTGGAGGTGGGGAATAAGAGAGTGAATTGGCCTGTGTGGGTTGCTGACTTGGAGGAATGCATATTAGGCCTCGATTTTTTGCGAGCCCAAGGCTGTGTTATTGATACCGGGAGGGGAACCATTACATTTTCTGATGGACATGTTATCCAGATGACCCAGATTTCTCCTGGATCAGGGTCCCATGTGGTTCACACTCTGGCTGTGACTGACAGAACCATGTCAGATTCAGAGGAGAGAAAGAGCCCTGTCCTCAATGTGTATCCGGATGGATCACCCAAGCCATCTGTGGGGAAACCACCTGCAGACACGGAAACAACTACAGCGGTGAGGGAAGTGTGGAAGAGGAACTGTGAAGGTTTGTCACCTGATGAGCAAGAGCAGCTGTGGAGTCTTCTGTGTGAGTTCAAGGACTGTTTCTCTGTGTCAGAGGATGATATGGGTCGTACTGACCTCATCAAGCATGACATTGACACAGCTGACGCCCAGCCCATCAGAACCAGACCACGAAGGCTCCCTTTAGCTAGACAGTCTGCGGCAGAAAAGGCCCTGTTGGAGATGCAACAGGCGGGCCTCATTGAGCCCTCCACGAGCCCATGGGCTTCAGCAGTCGTCATGGTGCCAAAGAAAAACAAAAATGAATGGCGTTTCTGTGTTGATTTTAGAGCTCTCAACAAAGTGACCAAGAAAGAGCCGTACCCCCTCCCACGCATCGATGAGTCTCTGGATGCAGTAGCAGCGTCATCCTGGTTCTCCTCTTTGGATCTTCGCAGTGGATACTGGCAGGTACCCCTGGCTCCTGAAGCAAAACCAAAAACTGCTTTTGTTAGTGCTGGGGATCTCTGGCAATTCAAGGTCCTCCCTTTTGGCCTCTGCAACACCCCTGCCACATTTGAAAGACTCATGGCCAAGGTTCAAATGAACATTCCTCGCTCAGAGTGTGTGGTGTATCTGGATGACATCCTGGCCCACGGCCCTTCATTTACCACAGCTCTAGAAGCACTCAGGTGAGTGCTGCGGAGAGTGAAAGCTGCAGGCCTGAAGCTACACCCCCAAAAGTGTTGCTTCATGCGGCAGGAGATCACTTTTCTGGGACACAGACTCCAAGGAGGTGGGGTCGCCACCATGCAGGACAAGGTTCAAGCAGTCCGAGACTGGCCTACACCTATGTCGGCACACCACTTGAAGAGTTTCCTGGGTCTGGCCTCGTACTACAGGAAGTTTGTGAAAGGATTTTCATGCATAGCTTCGCCCTTGTTCCGCCTGCTACAGAAGGGAGCAAACTTTGTATGGACTGAGGAATGTCAGTCAGCTTTTGTGCAGCTGAAGGAAGCTCTGACGAAAGCACCTGTTCTCTTCACCTGATCCTGCTCTACCCTTTCTGCTAGACACCGATGCCAGCAATGTGGGCTGTGGCGCAGTTTTGTCCCAGGTAACGCCAGAGGGGGAAAGAGTGATTGCATACTACAGCCGGACTTTTAACAAGGCTGAACAACGCTACTGCACCACCTGAAGGGAACTCCTTGCTGTGGTCAGTGCCATTAGACACTTCAGATATTAGCTGGGGGGGCTTTGTTTCACCGTCAGGACTGATCATGCTGCTCTACAGTGGCTGATGTCTTTTAAGGAGCCGGAAGGCCAGCTGGCACGCTGGATCGAGGAACTACAGGCCTTTGACTTTGAGGTCTTGCACAGGCCGGGAGCACGACACCAGAATGCTGACGCACTGTCGCGGCGGCCATGTGTCACAGAGGACTGTCACTATTGTGAAAAGAGAGATGCCCAGGAATGGGAGTGGCTGAAATCAGATGTGCAATGTGCCTTACTGTGCACTCGACCCACAACATTCGCCACAGTGGATGCTGCAGAGTGGCGACGTCAGCAGCAGGAAGACGCTGACGTGAAGCATGTTCTCTCATGGGTTGAGGAACAGCGAAGACCGTCATGGGAGGAAATCTCTATGCTCTCCCGAACAACTAAAGGTCTGTGGTCCCTGTTCCACTCTTTCCGTCTGTGTGATGGTGTGCTGCAGAGAGGCTGGAAGGAGCCAGCTGCGGGTGAGATATGTTGGCAGGTGGTTGTGCCAAAAAGCCTTCTGCTTACTATTCTTCAAGCTATGCATGGGGCCCCTGGCTCTGGACACTTTGGGGTTTCCAAAGCTCTCCGCAGGCTCAGACAAGGGTTCTACTGGGGCCAGAGTCGCAGAGACGTGGAGGAATTCTGCAGAAGGTGTAACCCCTGCACGGCACGTAAGGGCCCAGTGGGTCAGTCACATGCTCCCCTTCAGCAGTTTCCTGCAGGATGTCCCATGGAGAGGGTGGGAATTGATGTCCTAGGCCCCTTTCCTCGCTCAGAGAAGGGGAACCGTTTCATTCTAACTGCAATGGATTATTTCACTAAGTGGCCTGAAGCATACTGCCTTCCTGACCAAGAAGCAGAGACTGTGGTGGATGCACTAGTGGAGGGGATGTTTAGTAGGCTTGGGGTGCCAGAGGTCATCCACACGGATCAAGGAAGAAACTTTGAGTCCAAAGTTTTTGCATCTATGTGTGAAAAACTGGGTGCTCACAAGACCCGTACCACCCCCCTACATCCACAGAGCGATGGGCTAGTTGAAAGGTTTAACCGCACATTGGCTGAGCAGCTGGCCATTGTGGCAGATAAACATCAGCGGGACTGGGATACCCATGTACCTCTGCTGCTCATGGCTTACAGGTCAGCAGCCCAAGACTCAACTTCCTGTTCTCCTGCCTTACTGATGCTAGGCAGGGAGATACGTACACCAGCAGAGATGGCAATGGGGAAACCCCCAGATGTGCCCGGGGACCTCCCGGGGCCAGACTATGTAAAGAAGCTGCAAGACCGGCTGGAGTCGGCACACAACTTTGCACGAAGCAAGCTGTTAGGTGCTGGACAAAGACAAAAAAGAAATTATGATGTGCACACGAGGGGGCGCCACTTTCAAGTGGGTGAGTTGGTGTGGGTCTACCATCCACAAAGGAAGAAGGGCAGATGCCCAAAACTGGACAGTGACTGGGTGGGCCCTTGTGAGATATTGGAGAGGCTGGGTGAGGTGGTGTACAGGGTTCGACTACCCCCTAGGGACAGAAAAGTGGCACTACATCGAGACAGGCTGGCTCCCTACAGAGGCGCTGCAAGGTTAGAAACAGCCGCAGTGGAGACGCAGGGAACAACAGCGGGTTTTTGCATTTCATTGCAATCTCCAAACAGACCTGTTGTGCATCCTATGGATGGGAATTCCCCCACGGGAACTGCATTCCCTGCTCCACCTGTTGCCTCTTTGTCTCCTGGGATCACCGCTCCTTGTCCTACGGAGTATGCTCGGCCACAGAGAGCTCGCCGTCCGCCGGGTCATCTGAGAGACTTTGTTTCCCCTCGAGGGCGAGGGTTTTTTGGTAGGGGGGGGGATAGTGTAGCGGACTGAGTCGGCTGCACGGCTGTTTGAGTGCTGTTTTGAGTTCGGAAGTTCAGTGAACTCACCAGACTGAGATGCTGATTGGTCCCCTGTTCTGCCACTCAACTGTTTTGGGGGTTTTGATGAATCGGGTTCTGCTATTGGGGAAAAGGTCGAAGGGGGAGGGCTGTGCCCAAGGAGGGATACAAGACGTTTGTTGAAGCGGGGTTGTTAAGTTCGTTTTTCTGATCTGTACGGCGTGGGTTACGGCCTACAGTAACCCAAAAATAAAGAACCTTCTGGACGATAAAGTCTCGGTGCCTCAGTGTGGGGAGGGACGCTACAGTATGTTCGACATCAGCGTTTGTCCAGAAGATGTAACCGATGTGGAACTTGGAGACACCCTCAAGAGAGTACGTTTATGAAAGTACTTGTCCTGTATGTATTGAATTTTATCATTCATTTTCTTACTCCTTTCAACATGCAGGGTTGGGGAGTATGGCGTCACATCTCTGCCATTAATTGAAGGTCGCGTATTTGATAACTGAGCGTGCATAGCTCTGACCGCACCCGCTCAGTTTTTCTTTGCGCCCGTTCAGTTTCAGGGGGCGTTTTTGTCACTCAGGGGGCGGTAACCTTTCTGGTTGATCTGATTGGCCAAAATTTCTGGTCAAATCTGCGAGGCAACGGGGCGGGGCTTTCATTTTTTAAAATCTGCTTTAATAGAGAAATCTGCTTTTGTCAAGTAAGTCTACAGTCACTGCAGCTCAATCCATAAATCCTCTATTAATTACCAGTAGATAAAAACACAATGGTATAAAGGACATCTTGGGAAATAGTCTCCACAATGTAGTTTCCATTTTAACTTTTTCCTTGAATTATATTAATGTTGGAGTGGATGGTTTATGGACAGAATGATTTGAATTTATGATGGCACTGGAGACAAAGATATTGGTCGCAATAATGTGGCAGTGTTAGTGTTTCAGAATGCTTATTCTTCCCTTTAAGGCATTCAGGACTGCATTGTCTCTGGAGATCCTCATTACAGTACATTGACAAGAAGTACTACACCTTCATGGGAACCTGCACCTACACTTTAGCAAGAACCTGTAGGAATGAGTCTGGTAAATGCAACTGGGTATTTCAGTTTACAAATATACACAAACAAGCGTTTCAGTTAACTACATTTCTCATTTCCACACTTTTAGATTTAGTCAAAGTCGGGGTTGAATCCAACATGAAACTTAGCAATATCTGTGATTCAAGCAAAAATGCTGACATAAGTCATACAAAATCCTGAAACAATTCTTAGCCCCTGGTCCACAGTAAAACATACCTCAGGGTTTAAAATAGGTTGGCAAAAATGTCTGTGAATACGAATGAAGAATAGAAATGTAGAGGTAAGACCTATGACTTTTGATTTCTTTTTAGGCACATGTTACCAACCATTCTAAGAGCCTGTGAAAGCTGAGATCTCTTGCTGGGAAGATTTTGACTTATGATGGTGCTTTTTCAGAAAAAAACATAGAACATACAGTAAAGGCCCATTCATAACTGTGAAACAAATCACCAAATGTCCCAGCTTACACCCTGTCTCCTGATGTCTCTTGTGATCGGTGGATGTTACTGTACAGAGCCCTGGTTCTCTGTGGAGGGGAAGAATGAAGAGCGAGGAGTGTCAGGAGTGTCCTACCTGAAGAAACTCTATGTCACCATCAACATCACAGTGACCATGATGAAGTCCAAGACAACTCTGGTCAGTCTAAGCCGTGCTTCCTCATGAATTTATTGTGTCCAATTCTAATAGCTGAAAAGAACGTGATTCTACTCTACAGTCTACTCTGTATCTGAATAAAACTGAATCTTTTTCTTCCTCCTTCCTGGATCTACCATCTACTTTATTGTTTTTTATGCTCCCCTCCTGCTGCATCTAACCTCTAATCAGTTCTTTTCTTTGCTTGTTCTCACATGTAAACTGGAGGATCTTCATCTTTGTTGCTGGATTCCCATTTCTGATGCAGTCTTTGCTTTCCGTGTTGCAGGTGAACGGCGTCCGAGTGGCCTTCCCTCACAACCCCTCCCCACTCATGTCCCTCAGTCTTGCTGGTCAGTACGTATTCTTGCAGACCACCTTCGGCCTGAGGTTGCGCTGGGATGGAACTCATTACGCCCAGATCTCCGTCCCCAGGTTGGAGTTTGTTTGATTTTGCAGCTCAGTCTGCTGATGAAACATCCTTGTTTTGTTGAGAGGTGCTGAGGCTCAGAAACACTGAGCCCTCCATCTGCTTTCCTTCAGCTCCTACCACAACCAGATGTGCGGCCTCTGTGGTGACTATGACGGCACCGCAGGCAACGACTTCACCAAACCGGACGGAACTCTAACGGAAAATGTCAACGACTTTGGGAACAGCTGGCAGACGGAGGAGGATGAGGATGAAAAGTGAGTGAAGAGTCTTGACTCAGCTGAGGTCTGACACTTTCCCAGTTTGTCCTGGAAGAATGGGACTGAGGATGTGTCAACATGTGTGCTGTCCAGGTGTAGTCCAGGTACAACGCCTGACCCAGACTGTGACCCTGAGCTGGAGGCTGAGATGACCAAACCAGACAAGTGTGGAAAAATAGAAGATCCTTCTCGGCCCTTCCGGTGAGAAATCAGTTCCTGAGCAGAACCAGAACCAGAACCAAACATGTGTTGACATTCAGAAGCATCAGTAACTCTGTTTCCCTGCACTTTGACAAAAAGGTTGACGTTTGTCCTGTTTTCTTGTGCAGAGAGTGTATTGGTGTGGTGGATCCTGAACCGTTCTTCCAGAGTTGTGTATATGAAATGTGTCAGTTCAACGGGAAGCTGCATGTTATGTGTGACCAGCTCCAAGCCTACACTGATGCCTGCCAAACTTATCATTATCTTGTTTTGGTGTTCAAACATTATAAGTGTCTTCTTTAGCATTCTAGTGAGTAACCACTGCTGTCTAAGCAGTTTGGGACATAGTTTAGCCAAACACCGCTAGCCTTTGCTAAGTGCTAGCATGGCCTCCACCTCGTCTGCTTGCACTCCTCTGTCCTGCTCCATGTGCCAAATATTCAGGGAAGATCCTGCCTCCTTTAGTGAAGATAGTGGCAGATGTGTTAAGTGTAGCCTTATTTTAGACTTGGAGGCCAGGTTAGAGCAGTTAGAAGAGCGGCTATGCACATCGGATGCGAAGCCTGTTAGCCAGATTATTACCCGCAGTGCAGCTCGCAATACCGGAACGAAACTGCCGAGCACTCGAGCCCCTCCCGGACAGCAGCCGGGGAAAACTCAGGATGGGTTTGTACCGGTAGGAAGGAAGCATAGTGCTAAACGTAAACACTTAGAGCTACCGAAGCTCCCGCTACATAATACGTTTTCTCCCTTCGGCAACACGCCAGATGAACGGTTAACTCTAGTTATCGGCTCCTCTGAAGTTAGACACATGAAGCTCCCGACAGCTATAGTCAGGTGTTATCCAGGAGCCAGAGTTGGTGACATAGAAGGAAACCTTAGAATGTTAGCTCAGAGTAAACCCAGGTTCCGTCGAGTTGTGATTCACGCAGGCGGTAATGACGCCCGACGGAGACAATCAGAAGTTCTTAAATGAAACGCTGAATCTGTGTGTAAACTTGCTAAGTCGATGTCGGACACTGTTATTTTCTCTGGTCCACTCCTGAACCTAGTTAGTGATGAAATGTACAGCCGCTTTTCATCATTTAACCGCCGGTTATCTAGATGGTGCCCACAAAACGGCGTTAGCTTTGTAGACAATTGGAGCGCGCTCTGGGGAAAGCCCGGTCTCATGCGTAGAGATGGCATCCATCCCACTTTTGACGGCGCCGCTCTTCTTTCTAAGAACATTTCTGCGAGCATTAACCGAACAACCTGACAACCCAGGGACAGGTTCTGGGCACAGAGCAGCAGTTTAAAACTCTCCTCTGGGTTCCTTTTAGCATCAGTGCAAACCCCAGAACATCACATAGTTAGTCCAGCAGCTGCTAGCTTTAGCTTATGCACTGAAAGGAGAGTAAAACACAAAAATCTAAAAGTAAAAGCTACTAATACTCTCAATAACAACAAGCAAAATCATAATGTCATTAAATGTGGGTTACTAAACATTAGATCCATTTCCTCTAAGTCCCTTTTAGTCAATGAGTTAATGAATGATGACAAACTTAGTCTGCTAGCTCTAACAGAAACCTGGCTTCAACAGGATGACTATGTTAGGTTGAATGAAGCAGCCCCCCCTCATTATAATAACTATCAGAAATCCAGGATTTCTGGGAAAGGAGGTGGGTTAGCAGTAATATCACAGTCTAGCTTACTTCCTATCACTAAAGCCAAACACATTTATAGTTCCTTTGAAAACATCATATTGTCTATAAATCACTCAAACAGGAAAACTCCAGAATCTGTTTCATTCATAATTATTTATCGTCCTCCTGGCCCGTACTCTGAATTTTTAATTGAGTTTGCAGACTTTCTATCAACTATTGTTTTATATTCTGATAAAATAATAATAGTAGGAGATTTTAATATTCATGTTGATGACCGTAGTGACTGTCTAGGAAATGCTTTCTCAGCTTTATTAGATAATGTTGGTTTCACACAAAATGTAAAGGAACCCACTCACTGTCACAAGCACATCCTGGACCTTGTTTTAACTCATGGTATAGAGATCAGCTGAGTGTGCCATGTAAATGCAAAAAAAGTGAAGGACCTATCATGGAACTATTTCAAAAATGTTGGCAAACAAAATTGACTGCAGCAATCTTGCACACATGCAAACAACAAATGAACTAAAGTAAAGCAGTGCATCTTTCAGAAACGTGTTTCTAACCTGTGCTGTGTTCCAGGTGGACGATGAGTGGCTGTTGGAGGGCTGTGAGCAGAGCTGTGAGTGTCTCAGTGGAGGACAGATCCAGTGCCACAGCACCAGCTGTGATCCAGTCACTGAGATCTGCCAGCTGCAGGACACTCTCTATGAATGCAGACCTCTGGGTATGTTCAACACCTGTTCCTCTCTACATACACTAAAGTCCACAAATGTGTACAAAGTTAGAGGAGGTAAATATCAGAAAAACTGTTCTTGGTTTCCAAAAATTCATGAATGGTTTCACAAAGGTTTATTTATTCTCATCAATTATGAAGAAATCACAAAAATATTAGAACAATGAAAAAGGCATGGAATCTATTTTTTCTGGGTTTCTGCAGAAGTAACTGTGGGACCAAGTACTCCCAAACCACTACCTCCAGGACCATCTACACCTAAACCACCAACTCCAGGACCATCTACCCCTAAACCACCAACTCCAGGACCATCTACCCCTAAACCACCAACTCCAGGACCATCTACACCTAAACCACCAACTCCAGGACGATCCACACCTAAACCACCAACTCCAGGACCATCTACACCTAAACCACCAACTCCAGGACCATCTACACCTAAACCACGAACTCCAGGACGATCCACACCTAAACCACCAACTCCAGGACCATCTACCCCTAAACCACCAACTCCAGGACAATCCACACCTAAACCACCAACTCCAGGACCATCTACCCCTAAACCACCAACTCCAGGACCATCTACCCCTAAACCACCAACTCCAGGACCATCTACCCCCAAACCACCAACTCCAGGACGATCCACACCTAAACCACCAACTCCAGGACCATCCACACCTAAACCACCAACTCCAGGACCATCCACACCTAAACCACCAACTCCAGGACCATCTACACCTAAACCACCAACTCCAGGACGATCCACACCTAAACCACCAACTCCAGGACGATCCACACCTAAACCACCAACTCCAGGACCATCTACCCCTAAACCACCAACTCCAGGACCATCCACACCTAAACCACCAACTCCAGAACCATCCACACCTAAACCACCAACTCCAGGACCATCTACCCCTAAACCACCAACTCCAGGACGATCTACCCCTAAACCACCAACTCCAGGACCATCTACCCCCAAACCACCAACTCCAGGACGATCCACACCTAAACCACCAACTCCAGGACCATCTACACCTAAACCACCAACTCCAGAACCTTCCACACCTAAACCACCAACTCCAGGACCATCCACACCTAAACCACCAACTCCAGGACCATCTACCCCTAAACCACCAACTCCAGGACCATCTACACCTAAACCACCAACTCCAGAACCATCCACACCTAAACCACCAACTCCAGGACGATCTACCCCTAAACCACCAACTCCAGGACCATCTACACCTAAACCACCAACTCCAGGACCATCTACACCTAAACCACCAACTCCAGGACCTTCCACACCTAAACCACCAACTCCAGGACCATCCACACCTAAACCACCAACTCCAGAACCATCCACACCTAAACCACCAACTCCAGAACCATCCACACCTAAACCACCAACTCCAGAACCATCCACACCTAAACCACCAACTCCAGGACCATCTACCCCTAAACCACCAACTCCAGGACCATCCACACCTAAACCACCAACTCCAGAACCATCCAAACCTAAACCACCAACTCCAGGACCATCTACCCCTAAACCACCAACTCCAGGACGATCCACACCTAAACCACCAACTCCAGGACCATCTACACCTAAACCACCAACTCCAGAACCATCCACACCTAAACCACCAACTCCAGGACCATCTACACCTAAACCACCAACTCCAGGACCATCCACACCTAAACCACCAACTCCAGGACCATCTACCCCTAAACCACCAACTCCAGGACCATCTACCCCTAAACCACCAAACTTTAATGCTTGAATTTTACATGCCCATAAAAAATCTCCATGAAATGGGTATTTCATGGAGATGGAATTCAAGGAAACTCCAAGTTAAAGTGAAAATCATTGTGTCAAAAAGACAACTGGTAAATACATTCCTGTGTGCAGTCATATAAATATGAAACCTGTTTTAAAGTTGAAGCCTTAAAGCATTGAAACATTCAACTAAAAAAGTTAGTTTATATCCTGCTTTTGGATAGTTGGTTCAAACTTTTCATTCTGATTTTATTGCGCAGATTTGATCTTCACATTCGCCGCAGCATTCAGGGGCTGCATGGAATTTCTGCACTTATGCACTTTAATAAACAGCTTGCCATTGCTGGATTCAGGTGTGCTGGGAATTTCTAGCATTTACTCACACTGATCTCAGCCAACATACAAACACACACTCACTTGTGTGTCATTGTAAGATAAGCTGAAGTCTTGAAGCATATTAATCAAGAAATGCGGTTGTGTGTGTGTGTGTTTTAAAAACAGAAGACTCTTTGTGCTTACTGTGTTTTTCCCAGCGCCTAGCGGTCACTCCTTCGAATTCTTTCTCACTCCTTAAATTCCTCTTCTATCTCTTCATGCCGTGAATTGTGTGAATTACCTTGACCTCGTTTTGAATAAAAGCAGCAAGGCAGGAGAAGAGCGGGAGAGAGATCTTTGGAGCTTCTGCCCATGCAGAGCTCTGATGAACGTTCTTTTCTCCTCCTGCAGCTAGAAAAAGAAACTTACTCTCTTCAATTGTGGGAACCCTGGTTCTTATGGATTTTTATTAGTTCAAAGACTGTGTTTTAAACCCAACAGTCATGTCATTGTTACTTTTTGAAATGACTCAACACACTGATTGTCAGGGTTGATGTGCGGACACAAATGCAGACGGCAATTTGAAATGAAAAGTCTTTCATTTATTCACTCGAAAGAACCAGTAGAACATTCCTTGAAGGAACAGAACCACCCGACAACCCGTGCAAGGGAGACGAGGACTTATAACAGGAAGAGAGGAAGAGGTAACTACACACAGGTGTGCCAAGAAGGAGGGAGGGAACACACACTGGGAGGGAAGTGTCAAGTGACCTGAAAGGCAATAGTGAACACAGGAAGCACAACAAAATAAAACAGGAAGTGACATCAAAATAACAACTAATGTCCTGGGTCCATAACCCCACACTGATGTGTCAGAACATACACAATTTAAGGCAAAATGTTGCACATTTTTCAATATATGCATGTTTTTTCTATGCATGACATGAAAAAACCTTTAAAGGAATTATTTTATTTATTGTTTATCACTAGTTTTATAGATAATTATAGTGTATTGCTTTCTATCAAAACAGGATGGACTTCTTTTTTTAACTGAATGCAATAAGCTTCCATAAAAACGAATCAAAAATCATTTTAAAAAATATTAAAAAGAACAGACTGTGAGCGACAAAGTTGACCACACCCACAACCTGAGCGCCCATCAGGTCAGCCACAGACTTTGCTGCTTTGTGCCCAAGATTGTCTTCAGGACTGATTTACAAAAATAAACCGTTCATACTGATCAATATTTAATACTTCTCCAGCGTTTTGCTGTGTAATGTTTACAGATAGTCGACACTTTAAAGAAAGGTTTGTGTTCATACAAAAGTTCAGAGATCAGAAGTGTCATTTATTCAGATAACATTACATTTATTTAATGGAAATAAGACTACAGTTTCAATTATAATTCGTGTTTTGTTTTTGCCACAGAATCAGTGCTTTAAGTGGGCCGGTTCTCAGTACCGGGACTTCTAAAAATAGCTCTTTAGAGTCCACTTCTCTATGCCAAAAGTATGGCCGGTATTCCCGGTACTCAGTACTGACACTAGAGATGTGACGTTAATTTTTTCCTCCCTTCCCTGAGTTTTACACGTTTCCATAAATGCTCAAGCAAGTTCTTCCCTTTAACTTCAGATGCAAATATCACAGGAGTTGTGAAGACCCGATTCACGGGAGAACCTCCATGAAAAAAGAGAAGAGGAGAGAGAGCTGCTGCACCGAGTGGTGATCTCACAAAAATAAAATAAACTTGTAATTAAAAACTCCTGACATGACACTAAATGAAGAAGCTTTGTGTGTTTTACAATCCTCCAAAATGTACACGTCAGATGACTGAGTAACACGATGATCAACTGTTTATTTTACCAATCAATCAAACTTTATTTGTAAAGCACTTTTCATATGAACCATAACCCAAAGTGCTTTACACTAAAATAAAACAGATAAAAAACAAGCACAACCATAAAAATATAATATGAATTGAGAATTTGATAAAAGCAACAAACAAACAATAAAACATGAAAATAAATAAACCGTGTAAAATCATAAAGCATGATAAAAAGAATAAAAGCAAGATAAGTTAACATAATAAGAGCTAATTTAAATAGATAATTCTTGAGCCTTTTCTTAAAAACCTCTATGTCTCTCTATGTCCTCTGAAAAGTACTTCAATAGACATCTAAAGATATGCCGAGATTAGATGGCTACAAGTAGAGTTTGTTTTTGACATAAACTGTCAATAAAGATAAATAAATTGGTCTGTATGCAGTCTGCAGCCAGCAGAAGGCTGGAGATGACACTCCGTCCAGTCGGGGGCGCTGCAGCAGCATTTGGTTCTCCGTTCAACAGAGCAAAGAAGAAGCGCATAAACAACCCCAGCGGCGGTCATGGTGATGGCGGCTGACAGTGATGTGGGTTTGCTATGAAAGTGACGTCATTCAGGTGTGAACGGAGCTCGTGGCGTGATGGTAACGTACTTTCTGTGTTCCAGCACGAGGCGGACGTGTTTGAGATCACCGACTTCACCACCGCGTCCGAGTGGGAACGGTAAGCTGCCGTGGTGACGTCAGAAACGCCACTTTGTGGCAACACCTTCTGCTGACCACAAGCACGCATGCGTAGCGTCACCACATTAAATACATTTTATTTCTAAGAACGTTTCCGCCATGATGGCGTTTCTGTGGTTGATTTTATGGTCTTATTCTGACTTCAACGTAAACGGAGGATGACGTCATGACGCTGGTCATTCTCTTCCGGCAACAACTTTTCGTTTAACTTTTTAAACAGTCAGCAACAATCAAGACATGACATCTTCATGTACATTCATTACAGTCCAAACAGAAAACAATATGGTGATACATATCTTCAGACAAATCTAATTATCTGTCAACTGGTTCCTCCATTTAAATTATACACTATTTAGATGTAACTTTTAGACTTTATTCTGCGTATTATGAACTGTATACTCATTTTATACCAGCATCATAGTCAGGATGTCTTTAGATATATTCCTCCTCTTTGTTTTGGTCCAAAGTGCCTGCTTGGTTGTTCTTATAGTTGGTTGTCTTTCCTGAAAAAAGGCCAGTTGTGGAACCGCTCTGATACTTTCCAACAGAAACACAAAGGTTATCAAAGTGTTCTTGAGACTCAAGTTTACTTTGACACAATGTACACAAATTATCTAGCCAATTATGTAATAAAATCAATAATAATTTCTGTGAATCATTTTCAAAACCATTTGTTTGATCACCGTATTGACAGTTGACCTCCTTTCTAGTTAAAAAAGTGGATGACATAAATCTAGATCGAATTGCAATCAATAAAGGTATACATGCATTTTATTTTTCCAAAAATAACTACAAACATATTTTAAAGAAAATATATATTTACCTGATTTGAGTTGATGTATTTAAAGGTATAGAAAATGAAAACTGCAATAAAAACATAGATCTATAAATCTATAGATTAATCTATAACACAGATGTTTGGGGGAAAAATGAAAAAGCTGTTAGAAAATCTTCCAATCTTCTTGACAGTGTAATGACTCATAAGAAGACTTTTCTGCAGTGATAATGACTAAAGTGCACACATTTTTAAGGAAATTCCCAATCAAAGGGTCTGGTCCAAAAGAAGGTTGTTTCAGTGGGTGGGATGAGAGTTGTTGTTGTTGGACAGTTTCCAACACATCGATGGAGGATTGGGGTGTTATGAGTGAGAGTGTAATGAAACATGTCATTTTTAGATAGATGTCCACACACACAGTTGGGTGGTGTGTATGTGTGGCTGATGTGCAGCACTGATGGGACTCTTTTTCAGTTTTGTGTCCAGAGTAGAAGAAGTGTTGAACGACTGGAAGCTGACTGAAACCACAGTGGAAAGATTCTCCCCACAGAAGGTGCTCTGCTCTCCCATGGGGTTTGGGGTCTTTCGGCTCTCTGGTCCGTCACTCACAGTGGTATGTTTGACTGCAGGGGGATTTCACCACAGGCTCATGGGAAGAGGAGTCCAAGGAGATCCAGTTTGCTGACTTCAAATTCCTAATTACACACTACTTTCTGAAAAAAGAGTTGAAGAATGATGACGAACAAGACAAGGAGGTAGAAGGTACAGAAATGGCCACAGTTTCTTTTCTTTCAGATGTGCAGCCTGGAGCTCGTAACCAGCTCTGTGCATTTTAAAATAACTTCCTCTTTTCTCTTGATCCAATATATGTTAACTGTTTGACCCATGTCGGCTTTGCTGTTTGTGACATGTTTTCTGGGGCCAGATTCATTACCTGCAGCCATGCAGGACCTCCTATGCATGCAGAATGATTTTCCTCCACGAGCCCACTGCTTGGTCAGATGGTGAGTTTCATACAACCGTTAATGTTTCTTTAACACCTGAACACAGATCAGGTAGACTCAATTGAGTTTGTTAGGTCAGAAGTTTCAACTTGAAGTAAACCTTTAAAAATAGCTTGAAAGTCTGTTTTTTTAATGTCTTCCTGTTATCCAGAGGATTATTCTGGAGCGTGACTCCAGACAGACAAACTTTAAACGAATCAGAGAGGGTCTTCACGTTTGTACTAACTCGATTGGTCATGCTCGTGTTCATTTCCTCCCTGTGTTTGTGGTGGCAGGTATGGCCTGCAGGAGTTTGTAGTCATCACCCCGGCAACAAACAGTGAGGCCATCATCAGCGAGTCCAAGTGCAACCTGCTCCTCAGCTCTGTCTCAATATCACTGTCAAACAGCGGCTGGTGAGCGCCCCCTCATGCTCACTCATGCACACTTTTTATCCGGCACTTCAATAATTTTTTGTATGGGGTGTGTTTGTACAACTTCGTCTGAGATGATCCACAAGCTGCTTCAGTAGCTTCATTAGTTTGTGCTTTTGGATCAATAGTTACAACTGCATCAGGAGCTCCATCTGCATCAGTATCTGCGTTTGCACCAGAACTGCGTCAATAGCTGCTTCTGCATTAGCAGTTGCATCAATGTCTTTGTCTGCATCAGTATCTGTGTCTGCATCAGTTTCTGCGTCTGCATCAGTATCTGCATCAGTATCTGCGTCTGCATCAGAACTGCGTCAATAACTCCTTCTGCATCAGTAGCTCCATCAGTATCTGGGTCTGCATCAGTAGCTGCGACTACATCAATAGCTGCATCAGCAGCTGCGTTTGCTTCAGTTGCTTCGTTAGCATGAATAGCTGCATCAGTATCTGCGTCTGCATCAGTAGCTGCATCTGCATCAGTAGATGCATCAGCAGTTAAGTTTGCTTCAGTAGCTGTGTTAGCATCAGTAATTGCATCAGTATATATGTCTGCAGCTGTGTTTGCTTCAGTAGCTGTGTTAGCATCAGCATCTGCATCTGTATCAGTAGCTGCGACTACATCAATAGCTGCATCAGCAGCTGCGTCTGCATACGTAGCTGCGACTACAGCAGTAGCTGCATCAGCAGCTGCATTTGTTTCAGTTACTTCGTTAGCATCAGTAGCTGCATCAGAAGCTGCGTTTGCTTCAGTTGCTTCGTTAGCATCAGTAGCTGCATCAGCAGCTGTGTTTGCTTCAGTTGCTTCGTTAGCATCAGTAGCTGCATCAGTAGCTGTGTCTGCTTCAGTTGCTTCGTTAGCATCAGTAGCTGTATCAGCAGCTGTGTTTTCTTCAGTTGCTTCGTTTGCATCAGTAGCTGCATCAGTAGCTGCGACTACATCAGTAGCTGCATCAGCAGCTGCGTTTGCTTCAGTTGCTTCGTTAGCATGAATAGCTGCATCAGTAGCTGCATCTGCATCAGTAGCTGCGTTTGCTTCAGTAGCTGTGTTAGCATCAGTAGTTGCATCAGTATCTGCGTCTGCATCAGTATCTGCGTCTGCATCAGTAGCTGTGTTGGCTTCAGTACATGTGTTAGCATCAGTATTTGCATCATTGTCTGCGTCTGCATCAGTAGCTTTGTCAGCTGCTGCGTTTGCTTCAGTAGCTGTGTTAGCATCAGTAGTTGCATCAGTATCTGTGTCTGCATCAGTATATGCGTCTGCAGCTGCGTTTGCTTCAGTAGCTGTGTTAGCATTAGTAGTTGCATCAGTAACTGCGTCTGCATCAGCAGCTCCATCATTTGCTGAGAGCTACACTGGCGTTCCAGCGACTACAAAGTCGTTCCAGCAGCCAGACTGGCGTACCAGCGGCTACACCGGCGTTCCAGCGGCTACACCGGCGTTCCAGCGGCTACACCGGCGTTCCAGCGGCTACACCGGCGTTCCAGCGGCTACACCGGCGTTCCAGCGGCTACACCGGCGTTCCAGCGGCTACACCGGCGTTCCAGCTGCTAGATCGCGTTCCAGCTGCTAGATCGCGTTCCAGCTGCTAGATCGCGTTCCAGCGGCTACAGCGCCGTTCCAGCGGCTACAGCTGCGTTCTAGCGGCTAGATCGGCGTTCCAGCGGCTACACCAGCGTTCCAGCGGCTACAGCGGCGTTCCAGCGGCTACAGCGGCGTTCCAGCGGCGTTCCAGCTGCTAGATCGCTTTCCAGCTGCTAGATCGCGTTCCAGCGGCGTTCCAGCGGCTACAGCGGCGTTCTAGCGGCCAGATCGGCGTTCCAGAGGCTACACCGATCTTTCATCCGCTGATATTTTCTCTTTACAGCAGATTTTAAAAAAGAAAGCCCCGCCCCGTTGATTCGCCAGATTTGACCAGAAATTCAGGCCAATCAGATCAACCAGAAAGGTTAACGCCCCCCGGAGTGACAAAAGCGCCCCCTGAAACTGAACGGGTGCAAAGAAAATCTGAGCGTGCGCGGTGAGAGCTTTGCGCGCTCAGTTATCAAACACGCGCCCCTCGATTAATGGCAGAGATGTGACGCCATAAGATTCACAAAGATGAGACATTTGTTATTTCTAAATACCAACCTTTACCATCAGTACAAACCTTCTTATGTTTTTCTTTTAGTTTTGCATGTTCAATGAGTATTTTGGGTTGTTGTTGCAGTATTTTGTGTCGTTTCATTTTTAAAGTTGAATAGTAAATCATTGTTTTTAGTTTTCATCATTTCATTTGTCATTTTATCTGAAAGGAAAAATAAAAGCATAAATATGTATAAAACATTTTTATATTATTCATTTTATGCACAAGTTTAAAAAACTGTTAAATGAGTGAAGAGTTGGGCAGAAGAGGACAGACTATTTATTGTTAAATTTTGAAATTTTGAGTTTGATTTTTCTGTAAATATTACAGGAAAGCTTTTTTTAAATGTGGTTATGTGTGGCTCTCTGGAAAAACCTAACTGTTTACGTTAAGACAGACCCTCTGATTGTTACACTGTTTCTGTTAACCGACAAACGGGCCCTCACAAGAAAAAGTTTGGGCACCCCTGCTCTAGATCGACTGTGGTTTTGAACACGAACGCCTGCTGGCCTTTCTGGGAGATTGGGGTCCTGGCCCGTGTCCCTTCTGTTTGTTACGGGGTTACCTATTATGAGATTCATCCCACAGCTTTGTGCTTTTTGGGCTCTGTGAATCAGGAGGGTTGTGTTTGGATTTATGTTTTGATTCTTTCGTGCCTTAATTTTCAGATACCGAATTCATACAGATAGTTTTGCTTTTTATTCCTGCTTAAACACAATGTCATTGAACTAAAAAAGTGACATGCTCATCGCTCGTCTTAAGAATTTCTGTTAGGTTTCATTGAGTTTTGTAGCATCTTGCCTTGAACGCAGACATTTCGGTTCACATATCCTCCCACTATGCTTGGATTCAGTCAGGTTCCAGTGTTTGTCCAGATCCAGCAGAAGTGGAGGCGCATCTATGCTGGGGAGTGCCAAGGACCAGGAGTTCGCACAGACTTTGAGATTGTCCACCTCCGTAAAGTGCCCAGCCAGTACAACCACCTGTCCGGGCTGCTCGACATCTTTAAGTCCAAGATCGTGAGTTCAAAGCTCTTCATGTCAAAGGGAACTGTCTCCTCATGCAGCATCCTTTAATTTAGGCATTTGAGAAATGAACCTTCACTAACACTCCTACATTACTGGAGCAACAAAAATGGCAAACGATATTGGAGCCATCCAGTCGTACAGTTTTGATCCAGAATTCGTCTGAGACGAGGAAAACAAAGACGTTCATGCATCTGTTTGTCTGCAGGTAGATGCATCAGAATAGCAGGGGTGACCTAATCGATGAATCGAATTTATATTCCTACAATCCCCCCTGATCAATCTGTCTGAGGACAGTTGTTTATCTAATCAAATTCCCCTATACTATTTTTAAATCATTTCAAAAGGAAATAAATCTACATTTGATCTTGGAAAGTACTGTTTGGATTGAGACATGTTAGGTTTATTTTACTTTAACATAAAAACAACCAAGTCCATCCCAGAACAACATCCATGTGATGCAGCAGAAACTGATCAACCATCATTCCAGTCCAATGTGTGGAAACACTTTGAATTTACAAAGTCATGTGATCATACAGTGTTCTAGAATGTTCTAATAATGTTCCTTTGGATTATTCTGATGTGGAAAAACAACAGTGGAATGAACTTGATCAAACTCAAATGTGAATGGATTTAACTTTCATTCTTGTTTACTTGTTTGTTTGTACACATATTTATTTACACTTGATTATCTTGAAGAAACACAAGAATCAGGAAAACTTTTGAAGTTCTGGAGAAAGATGTTCTGATCCATTTTAGACCAGATAATCAGATCATTCTAAAGGAACTAATATTAACTATGAATCATATCAGTGACCACAAATTATAATATGAATTGAATTGTTAAAATGAATTGTTACACTCTTAATAATAAACTGCTATCTTTTTTCAAATGTGATTATTTTATCTGCTCCTGATACACAGTTTAAATAAAGAAATACTCAAATGTAATTTTAATCTTAATTTTCTTTATATATGTCCTCCACCATCAGAAAAATGCCTTAAAAACAAGTTAAAAACACCCAAACTGCGATCAGAGTGGGTCTTTAAGCCTTAGTCCCACCTGTATGAGAGCTGACCCACATGGGTGCTGCAGGTTTGTGGGTCGTCCATGCACAGGGAGGGTTGTAGAGAGGAGCAACTGCATCTTAACCTTGGAGAACCCAAGGGGTCAAATTTTTTATTTTATTTTATTGTTAACTAGTTTTTCTTAATGCTTACATTTTTTTTTGGCAAAAACCACTGTTATGTTTTATTCGATTAACGTAATAATTAGTGACCCTCCAACTCACTAGGCAATGGCAACTAAAGGAGACTGTTGTAGTTAATGTGGCCCCCATTTTCCACTGTCAAACAGTAAATTCAGATAAAGACAAATAAACACACATTCTCTGGGTCGAACAGAGAAATCTGTGTTTTTGTAGCTTCAGAAGAGTTACAAAAAGGAAAGTGATATTTATGTGCTGATCACCACGATAGGTTCAAAAACATCACTTCAGAGCGAAAGCTCATCTCTTATGGCTTGGTTTTGTCCAGATCATGAAGGAAACACTTGTTTAGAAGAAGCCTGCACAGTGATACAGAATATTTGGGCTTTGGGACTGGAACTCCTTTTTTAAGTGTGTCAACACACAGCAGCCAATCAGAATAGAGTATTCACCAAGACCGTTTAAAGTGCAGAAACTCAATGTTTGATTCTTGTTGCTGTTTATCATCATCTTTGGTTTTTTTGGAGTAATACTGCAGACTTGAAAGTCTTTACAGTTGTGCTTATCTTATTGTTGATGTGTTTTGTGCACACACATTACACTTCTGAGTTAACACTTTATACATTTCAACATTTCAGACAATAAAAATGAAGGAAACATGTTCTCTCTGGCCTTCTTTTTAGTTCAAAAGCTGCATACGGTCATATAAAATTTTCCCTGGTAAAACATTGTGATTAATCACAATCCAAAAGTGTGACTAATCTGATCATTTTTTTAATCCATTGACTGCATTAGTAACAACTGCTCCTCCCTTCTCCTCCTGATATCTGCAGATTCAGTTCCTTTACTTCTTCATCCTACTAATGCGAGAGGATGTTTTACAATGTGAATATAGACTTCAGTGTTGTGGGGGGTAAATGTAAACACTGAAGCCTCTGCTGAGTGGATCATGTCTGTGTTTGTGTCTTGTATCAGGGCTGTAATATGCTCCCTTTACCTCCAGTGGACATCGCCATTCGTTTTACGTACATCCTGCAGGACTGGCAGCAATATTCTTGGCCTCAGCAGCCTCCAGGTAGGCAAAGTCCTGACCACACCAGTGTCCACACAAGTTACTGCATAAAAAGGCTGAAAGGCAGCTGATTGAACCTGCTGCTTGCAGACTTTGATGCGCTCCTTGGCGGTGAGGTTGGAGGAGTTGAAATTGGGAAGCTTCCGTTTGGAGCCTGTGAGGAGTCTATCAGGTAGGAGTTTGGTTCCTTTTATGCCTTTATGAACACAAACTGCAGCAGCAACAGCTGACATTCATGTGGGCAGGGCCTACTAAAAGCACAACAAAGAATATGTTTTTTATTTTCGCAGCAAAGACAGACTGTAAAATTAATATTCTGGTGTGTTTTTTGTGATGTATGGAGGCCATGACTAATATCAGTGAGAACGCTTGAACTGAAGTGGTAGAATCATCAAGTGGAAGTCAGAAATGGTTTGAAACTTTCACAGATGTGATAACATCTGTTATTGTGTGATTTGTGTTGTGTTTTACTGGTGCTGTGAATCCATGAAAAACATTAATCAGATTGACCACATTTTTGGATGGTGATTAATCTGTTCAGTCACAACGTTTTCTAGGTGATTCTATACAACAATATTTTAATTTCAATTTTATTTATTTCTCAGGGACAGTGGACATTAAAAGCATTGCATGCAACCTGCCAGAATTAGCACAGTGACTATTTTTCATCTGCTGTCCCTGGACAACTGTCATCCTAAAAAGCTAAAAACAAGGAATAAGAACTAAATTTAAAATACCAGTATAGAGGATATAGGATGTAGGATAGAAGATGTGCCTTTTAAACAAAAAAGGCTAGATAGGACATGTTTCCTTCATTTTTATTGTCTGAAATGTTTAAATTCATAAAGTGTTAATTCAGAAATGTAGTTTGTGTGCATAAAACACATCAACAGTGTGATAAACAGAACTGTAAAGACTTTCATGTGTGCAATATTACTTCAAGAAAACAAAGCTGCTGATATCAAGCCATAAGAAACAAACATTTTGTTTCTGCACTTTAACTGGTCCGGGTGAATACTCTAATCTGATTGGCTGCTGGGTGTTCCAGAAGAAGTTCCAGTCACAATGTTCTATATCACTGTGCAGGCTACTTCAAAACAAACTTTCTGCTTCATCTTCTGGACAAAACCAAGCGGTGACCTTTGTCTCTGTACTGATGGTTTACTGAACCTAAGGTCGATCAGCACAAATGTTGCTTCCTTTTGCCGCCGCAGTCGAGGTCTGCCGGCCCAGCAGCGTGGCACCGTGACAATAGTCCACATTACCTATGAAATAGTCTGCCTTTTGTGAAAAAGTGATCTAAACCTAAAAAATAACATGAAAAAAGTACTAAAAATTGATCGAACATTTATTTCTTTTGTTAGTGACCATGTTACAAGCAGGACTGTGCCCGATGAAGAGCCTATTTTCAGAAGTTGATGCACCCTGTTGAAGCCTGGAAAGGCAGAAGACGGTTGCTTTGCAGAGTGTAACAAATCAGTGTTAATAAATATTTCGTGTTACTTTTTTAAAATGAATTGCGTGTGTTAACGTCGACAGCCCTACTTTTAACCTGAAACAAATGTCTCCTGTGGCTGCTTAAAGTGAACTTCACCTGGCTGCCACCTGGCCTCACGTGACCGAGGGCATCGTCGTGGACAATGACGTGTACAGGTGAGAATGCTCAGCAGGTGTGTGTCTCTGAGGAGTGAGGCAGGGTCAAGACACTCTCCAAGGTTCACTCTTCAGATACTAACCCCCAGCCCTTCACCCGCTGGACTTCAATGACAAGATGTTCCTCTGCCCCTGAGAGTCACCTCCAGTTCCCTGAAATTTCCTTTGGTTTGTAGCTCTAAACTGGACTGGGCCATGATCCTAAAGTCAGCGGGAAATGGCCCAAAACCTAACCCACCTAACCCTACTGTTAAATTGAAAACATGAACAAACCAACCCAGTGCGATAAAATGAATACATAAAGAGATGGGAACCAAAGGGAACTTTAATGTGAAATACCTTTGCCCCCTAAGTAAATGATGAACTGATAGATGTAGGAACCCCAGAGAACCCTGGAGGATTGTCTCCTTGGACATTTGTATGAAGGGTGATCTGACTCTGCCTCCATGTGGATTGTCTATCCTTTCTACCTCATTGTTATGTATTGGATTTCATTGTGTTTCTTTAAGGCCAGAGAGGTTCGGGTTTAACCATTTTCTGGATTTGAATCCTTCAAAAGCTGTGATAGTTTGGTTAGACGCATAAAACTCCTAAACAGATCATTTTTAGTGAACTGTATTAATAGTAAAGAAAATCTTTGAACTCTGAGTATTATCTGTTATCATCAGTGTGTCCAGTAAACTCTGGATGTTTCTGAGCCTGAATCAGATGTTGATGCTTCTGCTCATTGAATAAGGCCATCTAGACTTCCAGGAGTTAAAAAAACAAATTCATGAGTTTTCTTCAGTCCAGGACCACTGCTTTGTGTACAACAGTGATCTGGACCCGCTCCAGGCTCCTCACTGGTCTGTTCGAGTGCGGATGGCGGAGAACCCGCAGTGTCTGCTGGGTAAGCAGGAGCTCTTCATTACTGGCACACCATCCTGTCTGCTCTGTCTTCCCTTTTCTGATGCTTCTTTAAGGAAAAGGGTTCTAACTTGAGGTTTGAGGCCATCTTGTTGCAGCAGATCCTGGAAGGAGAAGACACAGAATAAACTATGTACATGGAGACCTTTTGTTTTACAACCAATTAAAATGCAGTATTTTCATTTAACCTCATTTGCAACACTAAAAATGTATCAATAAATGCTAACATGTCTTTGTATTCATAACATACTGTTTAAGGTTCTAACTTCAATGAACAGTGCAGTTAAGAACCAAAGTGCAGAGTATGTCAAATAGCCTCCTCACCTCAAGAACAAAACAAATACACAATGTTGTGTTTTAATTAGTCTTACACTGTATGTCAGGTAATTTATTATTACTGAGGCACAATATGAAGATTCAGCCTGTTGATATTGTATGATCATTGTCTTTTACAGTGATGGTAGCCGTGGGAAACCAGGGTTCCCTCCTCAGAGCTTAATCCAGTCTGAGTCCTTAGGACAGACCCTTCACACTGCTGCCTCTCTGGGTCTCCTGTCCCTCAAAATACAGGGTTGTGTCAGGAAGGGAGTCTGACGTAAATCTCTGCCAAACCACCGGTGTGAATCAGTGAAAGCGGATTCGCTGTGGCGACCCTGAAGGGTTACCCCGAAACAGCTTTGATAAGAACACTTCAGTCACGTTCTCCGTGTGTGTACCGCCAGCATGCACACCTGTTGAAACAATGCGGCTCTCAACGTTTTACTTGGGCGGTTAAATGCTGCGCACCTCTCTGCTAGAATCTGTTGTATGTTAGCGTGGCGTTTGGAGAGGTTACTGGTGTTACCGCCAGTACAGCCATGTTTTTGTTACGTCTGAGATACAGTGCACTTTCTGACTCTTCTTTGGATGATGATGTGGCACCGGTACCAATACGGGTTTCAGTACAGGATCTCTATCTAAAAATCTCCAGTCAACCATTTGACTGCAGTCATTTCACTCAGATTTTCTTTCATCTTTGTTAGGTCTCGCCAAAAATAAAAGTTTGTAATGCCCAAAGTGCATCTATGAGCAGCATCCTTTTACATCATTAAGGTTTCTCCCAGAACAAACGGGAGTTTCTTTCTACGTGTGCTCAGGTTTGGGTCACTTTAGGTCTTGGTGTCTGCCTGCTGTTGTAAATGTGCGACATATCGTCATGCCTCTGGCTTCTTGGAACCAGCAGGTCCTTTCTGTTTGAAATGCTGGGGGGAGGAGTCACTCAGACCAGTTCTCATATGCAGTAAATGGTCTGGACATTTTGTCACGAAAAGCGTAAACTTGGAGGGTTCAGTTGTTTCCTTCCTGAGGACGTTTTTTTTTCTGGTCAGACGTCTTGAAGGTTGAGAACACCCCTGATGCTGCATTTCTTCTTTTGCAGGAGACTACCTGACAGAGTTCTTCAGGCTGTGCTGCAGGAAGGAGTCTGTGGAGGATGTTCTGGGCAAAGGCCTGATAGAAGAAGAGGGGAGAGGTGGACTTCCTGTTTCATGTCACGCCACAGTGGACGAGCAGCAGAGTGCCGCCGTATTTGATGTGTGGTTGTCTTTGCAGACACGAGCGACATCAGCTCTGCTCTGTCCAAGCTGACGGAGCCCACGGCGGCCGTGCCCATCAGCAGACTGTCCGTGTCCAGCATGGTGCACAGCGCTCGCAAACGCATCCACCGCCGCCACCACATCCATCAGTCGCCGCTCAGCAACGAGGTCCTGAACTCCATTCTGCTGGTGAGTTTGATGAGTGCGGACAAAGGTGGAGGTGTTCCCTCCATCTGACCGGTGGTGGAGCTATGGAGGGCAGGAGACTTTGGAAGGGTGGCAAATGAGAACAGCAGAATGGACGGCCATTACAAATACAAGGATCAAAAATCCGTACTGTTTTATTTCTTTAAGGCTTCTTTAAGCAGTTTTATGCTGTTTCCAGAGACTCCGCCCACATTTCCAGGCTTCAGCTGTTATGAGGTTTCCGTTGTGCTTCTGAGGCGGAAAACAAATCCAATAAAAGAAACTTCTAGAAAAAAGGAAATGACCAAAAATGTGACTGAGAGTTGGAACTGATATCAGAGGAGGCTGGAAAACAAAACATAAGATTAGAAATCTGATTCTGTGTCATGCACTGACTTTCATTTGGATGAAATCTTCTTGGATCTCTGCAGAAAGCCCTTTGACGGGGACCGTTTTCTCCTGCCTTTCCAAGCGTGTTCTTTCTTTCTTCAGTATTTATTTCCAGATGCTGCTGTGGAGAAATCCGACAGTTTGAAGGACAAAACTGCAAGTGTCGACTCCAGGACGGCCGACAGGGAGCGGAGTGCTGATGAGGTGAGTTTGACCTTCTCCCTCACTCTGTGGCGACCAAAGGGAAGTTGGAGACCAGACGAGCAGGAAGGAGCCGACAGAAATATGAAGAAGATAATCATGAGTTAAAAGCTAAGTGGGCTGGAGAAGAATATGCTTCCATGAAACGTTGGGTCATAAACCAATACAGAAATAGGTTTTGTTGAAGGATCTGCTATAGTTAAGTGATGATTATTTATTGCATTGTTGAAACAATTCAAAATCGTAAAAATCTTCAATGACTTCCTGAGAAGCATTTTAAATAAGTGTTTTTTTTATGTTAACTTTATTGAACAACTTTGTTGTTTTCTGGTATTTTTGCGTCCATCGGTTATTGATTTTTCTTACCCGTCAGGATTCTTTTAAACTCTAGAAATGTATCTTTAATAGAGAAATGATGAAATCTTTCAACATCTTCAGTTTGTATTGAACGAGTTAAAAAAACAGAACCTTTTTCCCAACCTCTGTTGTATCAAGTTAAACTCTGTTGTAAAAAGTTGTGCACACTTGTCTGCACAGAGTGCTCATTTAGTTTCTCTGCTGCCTCCTCAGAGCCTGTTCCTTCAGCTAAAGTCTGCCCCCCCTGGCAGTCTCACCTACCGTCTGGCATTGTGCGTCTTTCTGGTCAACTACAGCTACGGCGGCCTTGCAGGTGTGGCTCACCTGTGGCAGGAGTTTGTGTTGGAGCTGCGGTATCGCTGGGAGAACACCTGCGTCGTTTACGGGTTTGTGTGGCACAACTTTCAGGAGCTGCTTCACCTCCAGTCTGGAAAGCATCATTTAGCATTTTTCATGTAACTGATTTTTGGACTATGTTAAGTCGCAGCAGCAAAAAATGCATAAGAAAGAAGAAAAAAATCAAATATCAGTGGCGCTTTTGAGATAAAAATGTGATGCTTCTATTTTAGAAAATCCTAAATATTCATTGCATTCTGTGAAATAAGGAAGCTGTACTTTCTTTGCAGCTTAGAAGTTGGACCTCCTGATCTTCGCTGCTGTCTTCTGCATCAGAAGCTCCAGGTAATAAAATGTCTGTGAGAAGGAAATCAGTAAAAGTTCAACCACAGTCACTAATCTAAACCTACCTGAAAGCTGGGACTTAGAAAACCGTATTTAAGAAGTCATCTCCTTCTGTCAAATCTAGAGAGTTGATCCATTTTGAAGCTGCTTTTAAGGGCTTCATATCATAAATCCTGTCAAAATAAAATACATTTAAGTGCTGTGTGGCCTTGTCTGATTCATCTGAAACTTTCAGCACAACTTCATTAAAATGTCATGAATCCAAAACTCATTTTTCTCTGATTTTTTTAGTTTGGGAATTCTGAGGATGAAATTCCAGTTATTTTCTTTAGATAAAATAAAGGTGTTTGATAAAAAGTCAGAGTCAGTATAAAGATGGAGAGCCAGTGTGAATGAACACTCTCACTTTCAGTAAACCCTTAGTTTGATGATCTTTATGGTACATGCAGCTTTTGAATCACCTGTAATATAAATGTGCTTCATTCATTCATTTTGTTGCTGGTCAGATGCTGAACTGCTGCATAGAGAGAAGGAGGGCCAGAGATGAAGCTCGCAAAGCTCAGGAGGCGACCAAAGATAAGCAAAGCAAGGAGGCGGAGTCTGAACTCAGCGCCTCAGCGTCCAGCTTGGCTAAAGAAACAAGTCAAGGAAAGTCGTGGGAGTCCTGGAGCGACAGCGAGGACGAGTTCTACGAATGTCTGAGTGAGCAGGGGAGGACGGCCCCCAGATGGAGGCAGGACAGAATGGGCGAGCAGAGCAGAGGGCCGGCTCCACCCCTACAACAACCTGACCCTGCTGCACTCCTCAGAGCCGCTCTACGTCCCGTCACGCAGGTAACAACCATCCTTTTTCTGCTGAGCTCAGTCCCAGAACTGGTCAAAGACACACTGACTTCTGATTGGCTGTCAGGAGCCCGCCCCATGACGGAGGATCAACTGGAGGAGCAGTCTGAAGTTTTGGCCAAGCTGGGAACAACGGCTGAAGGAACGCACCTGCGCGCTCGCATGCAGAGCGCATGTCTGCTGTCTGACATGGAGTCCTTTAAGGTACGACGGAGCCGCACGAGGTGTTCACATGAGCACACTTCCACCGCAGCTCCTGCAGCATACGTTAACCCTGAAGCATGTTCTTCACTGAAGTTACCGTTTCTGCTGGATCAGAACCTAACACATAGAAACCACATTTAGTTAACCTTACAGATGCATTATTATCTCTGAAACATAAGGATACACATCATTAGTAAAGGAAAGCAGATGTTTAAGATGGTTCCATAAGAAGTCTTATGTGAAGGCTCGTTTCAGGCTTCTGTGTTCAAAACTCCGTGTACACGTGTAACTGCATGAGTTTACGTAAGCATTTTCAGGCTCTACGTTCAGAATGCGCCGCCATTGAACGCACTTTGACAGTCAAACCAGGTTAAACTTTGACAAATCAGGGACTCTCAGATTGACGGGGTGAAACTCATCAACTTCAAAGGGTTCCTGGTTTATCTGGTGAACCCAGACACGCCAACGACATCTGCGTTTGGTTTTCAATGAAGATAACCAAGGCCAGTCTCCTGACATGATGGTCATCCATATCCGCCATTGCAAAGACACCAGAAATGAACCGAACTGCCTCCATTTTGTGTCTCATTTACAAGATTTGCTCCGCTTCGACATTTTTCACTAAGCTTCTTCAACTGTAGGAGGCGGACATGCGCTAGTCTGATTAGCGTCAACAGGAGAAAAAGAGGAAGAAGCCCTCCATGCTAAACGCATATTCAAGAACGGGCGTTAAAAGCCCGGTGTGTACGTAGCTTTATGGAGACAACTTCCATTGATTACTCATTGACAGTTTTTTTTCCTGATCTTTGTAGGCAGCGAACCCTGGCTGTGTCCTGGAGGACTTTGTGCGCTGGTACTCACCCAGAGACTACGTTGTGGAGGAGGTGGTGGATGAGAAGGGCAACAAGGTCATCAGAGGAGAGCTTAGCACCAGGATGAAGATCACTGGAAACATGTGGGTGGAGGCGTGGGAGACGGCCAGGGTGACTCCTGCTCGCCGCCAGAAAAGGCTATTTGATGACACCAAAGAAGCAGAGAAGGTACATTCATGGTTTGGGCTCTATTACTTCCTTTTTCCAGAAGGCTGAAGTGCTCTTCAGCTGAAAATACAAAAGAGAAACATGGAACAGCTTAATTTCTGTTTGTTCAAAAACATTTCTCTCCTGCGTTTTGCACTTTAGAGGAACGAAACTGCTCCCTAACTCTGTCAGGACATGTTTCTGAAATCAACTTCTTTTTGAAGTCTTTCTCTCTTCCTGAACTACAGGCGAGCAGCTGATGGGTTTCAGAACCATCAGACTAAGCCTTTGTTCTGTTATTTTCAGGTTCTGCACTATTTTGCAATGCAGAAGCCAGGAGATGTGGCTTCTCATCTCTTTTCCTGTGTGATCAACGCTGCTCTGCTCAAGCTGAAGCAGGAGGGTGAGGCTTTCTTTCAGTTATCTCTTCTTAGACCAGCCGCTGGGGTTTTTTAACCCCAAGTTTATGTTCTTGAAACAGAAGTCCCAGACTCAAGTCCTGCTGTTGGTTTCTGACCATAGCTTATTGTCATCAGTCCAGAGATGTTGATGCACGAGAAGCGATCTAGAAGGCATGAAGGAAAAACTCGCACAAAGCGTGCCAAGAAATTTAGGAACTGAAAATCACCACCTATTGCAGGAAAAATGTCCAGGAGCTAGAAAGAACTGAAACTAGAAAAAATCCTCTGCGCTTAAAAAGTCTAATGGAAGCACACGTGTGCACTAACACTGAGAACTGAGAGACTTCTCCATAAAGAGGAAACAGATGGATGATTGAAGCCAAAAGAAGGAGGGGAAAGCAAAGCAGAGAGAGAAGGCTAAAGGCACTAACCTTCAAAGATCATTCCTGATCCTTAAATCACCATCATTCATGTAGTTCTCTTCAAGTCTTATCATCTAATCAAGAGAGTGTTCAAAGGTTTTTGTGTTGTAGAAACTTTTTCCTGACTCTGATTAGATGCACTCTCTATTTAGAAGCATTTCCTTCTGTTGTTTAGTCATCTTTCCTCCATACCTGTTCCTGTCTGACAGAAGCAGCAGAGAATGTTCCAGCAGTGAGGAAAACCGTTCAACAAGCTGCCAGTCAGGCCAACAAGCTGCTGCACTCCACCAACCGAGACTACAATAAGTTAGAGGTTAGTGACACTTTTGTGATGTGACTTGGAAAAACGACTTCTACATTCTCTGATTTGATAAACTGATCATTATTAAGGTTTCTTCCGGGCTTTTGTTTCTTTCAATTTTTAAATAGTTTATTTGAGATGCATTTCTTTGATGAATCTAAGATTAAAAGTTTTTCCTTAACTAGTGCTGTCTGTTTGCAGGAGTTAATGAAGCAGCTGGCAGGAATGGAGACGGCCATCGCCCAGGCTCGGTCACTAAAGGCCAAGTTCACCTTCAGCACCGAAGACCAGAGCGAGGCCACCGAGCTCAAGAAGTAAGTTTGTAAGGGTGGAGTCTGACTGTGAGGGTGGAGTTTGACTGTGAGGCTGACTGTGAGGTGGAGTCTGACTGTGAGGGTGGAGTTGACTGTGAGGCTGACTGTGAGGTGGAGTCTGACTGTGAGGGTGGAGTTTTACTGTGAGGCTGACTGTGAGGCGACTGGAGGGAGTCTGACTGTGAGGGTGGAGTCTGACTGTGAGGGTGGAGTCTGACGTGAGGGTGGAGGTGGAGTCTGACTGTGAGGTGGAGTTTGACTGTGAGGGATTTGACTGTGAGTCTGACTGTGAGGGTGGAGTCTGACTGTGAGGGGGAGTCTGACTGTGAGGGTGGAGTCTGACTGTGAGGGTGGAGTCTGACTGTGAGGGTGGAGTTGACTGTGAGGCTGACTGTGAGGGTGGAGTCTGACTGTGAGGGTGGAGTCTGACTGTGAGGGTGGAGTTTGACTGTGAGGCTGACTGTGAGGGTGGAGTCTGACTGTGAGGTGGAGTTTGACTGTGAGGCTGACTGTGAGGGTGGAGTCTGACTGTGAGGTGGAGTCTGACTGTGAGGGTGGAGTCTGACTGTGAGGGTGGAGTCTGACTGTGAGGGTGGAGTCTGACTGTGAGGGTGGAGTTGACTGTGAGGCTGACGTGAGGTGGAGTCTGACTGTGAGGGTGGAGTTTGACTGTGAGGGTGGAGTTTGACTGTGAGTCTGACTGTGAGGGTGGAGTCTGACTGTGAGGGTGGAGTCTGACTGTGAGGGTGGAGTTTGACTGGGTGAGTCGACTGTGAGGTGGAGTTGACTGGGGTAGGGGTGGAGTCTGACTGTGAGGTGGAGTTTGACTGTGAGGCTGACTGTGAGGGTGGAGTCTGACTGTGAGGGTGGAGTCTGACTGTGAGGGTGGAGTCTGACTGTGAGGTGGAGTTTGACTGTGAGGCTGACTGTGAGGGTGGAGTCTGACGTGAGGTGGAGTTTGACTGTGAGTCTGACTGTGAGGGTGAGTCTGACTGTGAGGGTGGATCTGACTGTGAGGGTGGAGTTTGACTGTGAGGCTGACTGTCAGGTGGAGTCTGGCTGTGAGGGTGAGTCTGACTGTGAGGTGGAGTCTGACTGTGAGTCTGACTGTGAGGTGGAGTCTGACTGTGAGGTGAGTCTGACTGTGAGGGTGAGTCTGACTGTGAGGCTGACTGTGAGGGTGGAGTCTGACTGTGAGGTGAGTCTGACTGTGAGGTGGAGTCTGACTGTGAGGGTGGAGTTGACTGTGAGGCGACTGTGAGGGTGAGTCTGACTGCAGGGTGGAGTCTGACTGTCAGGGTGGAGTCTGACTGTAAGGGTGGAGTCTGACTGTGAGGGTGGAGTTTGACTGTGAGGCTGACTGTGAGGGTGGAGTCTGACTGTGAGGGTGAGTCTGACTGTGAGGGTGGAGTCTGACTGTGAGGGTGGAGTCTGACTGTCAGGGTGAGTCTGACTGTCAGGGTGAGTCTGACTGTCAAGGTGGAGTCTGACTGTCAAGGTGGAGTCTGACTGTGAGGTGAGTCTGACTGTGAGGGTGGAGTTGACTGTGAGCTGGAGTCTGACTGGAGGTGGAGTCTGACTGTCAGGTGGAGTCTGACTGTCAAGTGGAGTCGATGTGAGGGTGGAGTCTGACTGTGAGGTGGAGTCTGACTGTGAGGGTGGAGTCTGACTGTCAGGGTGGAGTCTGACTGTGAGGGTGGAGTCTGACTGTGAGGGTGGAGTCTGACTGTGAGGGTGGAGTCTGACTGTCAAGGTGGAGTCTGACTGTGAGGGTGGAGTCTGACTGTCAGGGTGGAGTCTGACTGTCAGGGTGGAGTCTGACTGTCAAGGTGGAGTCTGACTGTCAGGGTGGAGTCTGACTGTCAAGGTGTAGTCTGACTGTCAGAGTGGAGTCTTTTGTAACTGCTCTGAGCTTTTTCTGAGACACATTCTTCTCTAACTCAAAGAGCTTCCTTTGCCCATCATTATAAATGTATGTTCCATGGTGGAAGTCTCATGTGTGCCTACCTGGGGAAAAGGGAGGAGCTAAATCTATTTAAACTGGCTTTTATGGTGTAGGATTTTCAGTTTTTCTCTGTCAAAGGTGAAACACAGTGAATGACTTGATACAGCACTGTTAAAAAAGAATAATCAAATAAATCTTCACTTCATCAATTGCAACATTGAGTCATTCATTCAATTTGTGTAGTTTTCAGGAAAACTTTCATGTTGCTTTAGTGTAAGATTGAGATTTTAGTGTAATTGTCTTGATTAATTAAATGTCTAAGTGTTGATCCAGTAATAGAAAAACTGTCTATAAGCAAAGTTAGTTTTACAAAAGAAAATTGTACAGAATTGACAAATTCTTTTAATTCATTTTTAAAAACCAGAAATTAACTTTTGAAATAGTTAACTATTAAATTACTAACCGTGTAGCCCAATATAATTGACTGTTCGTAGCTTGTGATATAATGGATATGTAAAATGTGACATAAAACCTTAACTTTTACCCCGTAAACTGAAAAATGAAGATTGCTGCAGACAAATTCTAAACACCGCAGAAAAACTAGAAGATTCATTAATGTTGGAAATCCCTTGTTTCTTAACAGCTGAGAAATGTCAGCAACAAAAAAGAGTTTCACACAATTCGTATTTTAACTAATTATCCATCCTGGACAAGCCCCCATTTTGTAATTACCAAGTTTTCTTTGTTCAATATAGAATCACACACCACACTGCCTCTGTGGGTTATGTTAAAATACCAATTCTGTAGGAAAAGAAATCTGGATCTGTTGTACAGTCCTGGTTTAGTTCTACAATGATATTAAAGTCCCACTCCAATCATATTTGTAAATCGTTTCAGTGGTCTTTATTATAACTATGCTGTCTTTACAAGAAAATTAAAAAACTGTGTTGTTTTTTAGGATGTAGTTTCTGCAGAGCAGTAGGAGTTCATTAGAAATTCACCCCTGAGTTGTGGGCAGGACAGTTGGTGGAGCAAGCCTGCCCCCTTTCCCCTTTCCCCTCCCTTTACTGTTTATTGCTAGCTTACAGCCCCAAGTGATGAGGATGATGGGTTTTTCTATACATCCTATGTCAAAGGAGGAATTTGTCATCCAATATGGAAAGCAGGTGCGTTAATGCCATTGTTTCATATTTTAAAGCACAAAGGTCGATGGTGGGAATGACACTGGACAGAGATGATCCTCCAGCTCTCAGAGTTCAAACAGACTGATGCTTTCAAAAGCAAAATGTTAAAACAAGTATCTTCTCATCAAGTCAACTGAAGGAAAGCCGGCCTCCAGAGTGTGTTGCTGAGTGAGCGGTGTTGCCATTGAAACAGCGTTACGTGCTGTAACATCCATGTTTGCCTCTATCCTGCGTTGCACCAGAACCTTCATGAGAACTTCTGTGTCTCAGGTTGTGAGCTCCCTGCTGGAGGAGCCTGAGGTGGACGTGACTGGAGCGGACAGGGACCAGCCGGACGCATCATTCATCGGCTGTTGTCAATGCACAGCAGTATGCACCGGGGTTGGTGCTGAGTTTCCAGCATTAAAACATTAAGGAAGGTTAGACTTTCCTGGTAAAACTCCTAGTTAAAGCTACTCTGTTTTGAGCTTCAGGCTCTGGTTTTGGTGCTTTGTCCTGCTTCATTTGACCTTGATCTCTGGTCCTTCAGGCAGCACTCTTCCTTCGTCAGAGGAGATGTGTAAGCGACAAAAGGATTCCCATCTCCAGCGGGTCGGGAGATTCTCTTCGCACGTGCGTCCCACGGCCGCGCCATACTCCCGACGCTGCCTCAGCGGCTCTCTGCGTGCTGATGAGGGAGGAGTTCCGGCTGGCGGGGCCTCTCCTCAGACGCATCCTTCTCTGACGCTTGATGAGCTGCAGCGCCTCTGTCTGTCAGGGGGAACCCCGCCGAAGACATTCCTCTTAAATAAAAGCTGGCTGCTGACCCACCACTCAAACACTGCTGTGTGTCACTATCTGAATGTCTCAGAGCTCCGCCTCCACGAGAGACAAAACCATGAAACCGTCATGTTACATTCAGGTCAGGTAGTGGCAGACGAGAAACATCCATCGCCTGTTTGTGTACTTTTGTCACGAGGAAGCAGAGATGATAGGGATTTGTGAACAAGGGAATGCACATTTGTTATTTAGAATGATGGATGAAAAGCCAGTGAAGAACCTGGAGGATAAGTGGATGTTTCTGCATCTCCACTCTCATCAGGATAAACGCATGAATCCAGATTAGATACACTACTACCTGGAGGAACAAGGTGTAAACTAATCTGCGTTATGGAAGGAGAAAAAAAATGATGCTTTATCTATCAAATATGTACACGTGACATACAAGAGATGAGGTCTGACTGCTCTACCTCTGCGCCATGGCCGAGGTGTTGATGAGGTCAATCCCAGTCCCACAGAGAGCTGAGCAGCATAGCAGGGGTATGACTTGTATCAATATATGGATCGTGAAAAGAAATGAATGATCTTTAGACAGAGCCTTGTGGAATCCCATCAGTGTGGGCTGTTTCACCAAACGCTAAGCCATCTAATCCACCTTCCGAACCTGCTGAATCCTTTTCAGGGGTCACAGATTACTGGAGTCTATCCCAGCTACTGTGGACAAAGGTAGGGTACACCTGAACAGGTCATCAGTCGTTTCTAGACCACACACTCACTCATACAGTTGGATCATACGTTTTTGGAAGAATGTATGATTCTTAGTCACTTTTCAGAGAATCGGAATTTTTTTTGCACTCATAATTTTGAAAGACAAAAACAGATTTTTTAAACAATGAATGGCTGGTGTTTTTAAATATATTTCCTAATTTATGAAAAGTGCCCAAGAAATTAAAATTTCTTCCAGGGAATACAAACTTCCGAGTACAACTGTACACTCACAGACACACCTAGAAGCAGCAACTAGAGACAACGACTATACATAAAGCATGTTTTTGGCATATGGGACAAAGCCAGAGTGCTGGAGAAAACAACATGCATGAAGAGAACATGGAACAAGTCCACACAGAAGGGACCCAACCAGGGCCTTCTCTCTGTGAGCTAAGCACTGCTCCGTTGATCCACTCCCCGCACTAAGTCTGTTTTGTTAAATGGATTTTGGACACCAGTGGGTCTAGTCAGCAGATTCTAACTACATGCTGGGAGACTGGGAAGGAGAAATCAGGATCAACTAAAAAAGCTTAAAAAAAAGAGTTTCATGGTGACCCTGACCAGAGCTGTCTGTGATGTAGTTAAACAAAAAAACAGATTGAAAATGTCAAAAATCAAAATTTTGGATACTAACAAGAAGACTAAAAGCTGCCAATGTTTTGCAGATGAAGATTTTTATTTGCATCTCATTTGTGTATAATTTTACCTTTTTTATATTGTGTGTTGGAGCTGGTTTGGTTAAAGGTCTTTGTTTTTGCTTTTGGTTTTTTAGTAAGAAAATGTTTTGTTATGCAGTATCCCTGTGCATTAGATGTAAATAACCTTTATTTGGTTTGGTGATTACTGACCACATTTGACAAGGCTGTGAATGTTATTGGTTCATTCACAGCTGCAACCAAGATCAGGACAGTGTTGGACTTAGTACAAAGCTAAAACAGTTTTTGCTCATGTGTTGAACAGATTTTAAGTGATGGAGTGAAATTGTTGTTTTTCATTTTTTCTTTCATTAATTCTTATGTCTTCCCACATAAACACTGTCAAAACGATTGTCTTTACCTTTCCTATATTTCATTTCATGCAGCTTTGTTTAATTGAACTTTTAGCTAAACGTCCTTTCAACTTGTGATCCTTCCTTTCCCACATTCCAGTACACTAGATGGCGCTGTGGCACTAAAGTGACAAATTCAGACCCCTTTGACGTCACATCCGGTAAGTCAGCATACACAAAAACGGGTGGTCCGGAAAAGCGAAACTCGTCGTCATGGCAGAGTCTTCAGACCCGAACATCCTCTTCTCCTCTTCCTCTCAGCTTCACCTGATGGAGGAGGAGGCGGTAAGTTCTCCGTCTTCTGACCGGCAGTGAGCCTCGCCTCGCGGCAGGTTAGAACCCCAGCGCGCGCGCCGTGCAGCCCCCGAGATGTAAACAGGAAGAACCGAGAAGGAGCATCATCCTTCAGAGCTGCAGGTTGAATGACGGGGTGCAGCTCTCCTCCACCAAAGATACACCATCAGTTCAGGCTGGAGCAGCTGCGCCTCTGCATTTCAGCTGCACTGAAGGGTGGATTTAAAATAATAAAATATAAAATAATAATGAATGAATGAAAAAAATCATCAATATTTGTGTCTGAACAAATCTATTTGTATCATTTAAACAATACAATACACTTCTTTCACTGTTTATTCTATAACAACATCGTCTAATCAGTTTGATTTCTTTGTCATGTTTGATCTGTTAATTATGCTGAAATCAGATGATAAAAAACTGTTCACAAATGAAAACGTTTTCATTTAGGATCAGAAAATGAAGAAAACTGAGCTGCAATTTAGTGATTATTTATTTATTTGCATATGAGATTTGACAATTGTGACAAGTGTGATTTAGTTCAGCTACACACCGAAAACAAAATTTGAAGTGATGATTTATTTTTTAGTTCAACATCGATGCCATTTTCCTGTTGATGATACAAAGTCAAGCATGAAGCGCTGATGTAGTCGCTGTCTATAGTTTGGTGAAGTCGTTCAGATGCAAACACTTACACATAAAGAGGAAATGTTTTACTTTTTGCACATTTATCTGTTAAAATGATAAAAACAAACAGAAAAACACAACAAGAAACGGCAATGCAGGAAGTGTTTTCCAGTACAACACAACTTTTTATAAAGTTTGCTTGAATGGGAGACCCTGAAGTCCTGCCCCTGAAGTCCTGCCCTGAAGTCCTGCCCCTGAAGTCCTGCCCCTGAAGTCCTGCCCCTGAAGTCCTGCCCCTGAAGTCCTGCCCCTGAAGTCCTGCCCCTGCAGGCCTTCAGAGGAGCAGCTCAGCCCATCAGAAAGAAGATTAGACAGATGTTTGCTATAAAGTGTGACTCTGACTGCAGCTTCAGCACATCGTATAAAGAGAAACAAATAGTGATGAAAGAAGAAATGCTGAATGCACAGACCTCAAACCAACCCTCAGCAATGGGAGGGGAAGGGTGGCGGGGTGGCCCTGTGCCAAGGATCCTGCCCACATCTCAGAGGTGAATTATGAATATATGTAATAAATTAATAACAAATCTCAAATTCTTTGTCATTGCAAATGTGCCACATTCGTATTGCCAAAAACAGCGCAAATTGCGATAATTGTACCTTGAATGTTCACACACATGCTAATACGATCTTAAACCAGCTTGAAGTATGTAACGAAAGGAATTCAGCCCTTAACTCAATTGACCAGTCGGATTGGAGCCCTTTCATGTTAGATGCCTCCTATGTAGACGTGGGTCTTTTGGCGTATAATTGATGTTATGTTGACTTTCATGTAAATAAAACTGTTGCAGTGAAATGGAAATGATGTATTCATTTTTTTTTTGCTTTTTGCTCATCACCAGTTATATCATCATATCGGCGTGCAGCCTTATTACACCCTCTAACAATGAGTCTCATTTTTTTTGTCTGTCTTCTCAGATTGATGATAAGGAATTTGACATTCCCCAGGTGGACACCCCCCCACTCTGGAGAGCATTCTGAGTCAGGTAGGGTCCCAAGTTTTCCTCCGTGTTTATTTTGGAGAATTCCGACCACGGCCCATACCAGTCCTCAAAGACGAAACTGTGCCGTTTCAGTCTGAAATATCACATCTCTATTTCGTGTGCTTTTACTCTTTGATGTGTTGACTTGTTAATTTTACTTTAAAATGTCTGGGTGGTGTTGCCCCACCTTTCCCAGTGCTAGCGCCCCCCCCCCCCCCCCCCACACACACACACAAACACACACACAGTCTCTCAGCACTGTTGGATCAGGTGCGGTTGGATGCAGGTTAGTCGCTTCTTCTCTGAAGTTCTCTTCTCTCCTCGTGCTGCAGGTAGAGGAGGGTGAGGAGGCTTTTATTTTGGAGGACACCATAAACACAGACAACATGGACGCCCACTCTTACGACACCTCCTCCCTCGCCAGCTCTGACAGTGGAGACCCAGCCCACCCAAACGGTAACCGCGTGTAGACAGCAAGAACCTCCCGTTCTGCAGACGGGGTTTGGGTGGTTCCACCTGGAGACGATCCGGGAGTGTCCAAATCATGCCGGCCTTCAGATGCAGGAGTGTGGACTGTTGTTTGTGCGGTGGGGGGGGCTTAATAACACAGAGTCTTGGAACCGAGTTAAGATTTCTATTGGGGAGAAAAAGGGTTTAGTAAAAGTGATCCTGAAACTTGAATACCAGACAGGAGAAGGACAAAAAGGGCCTTAAAAGGATTAGCAGTAGAAATGAAGACAAACAGGCAGCTGATGGTGTGTTTGTGTATGTTTGTAGGAGGAAAAGGGCTCAGGATGCCAGTGCGGCGGCCAGCGGCTCCGTCCTCCGTCTCAGCCTCCTGAAGGGCGTCTCTGCGCAGATTGTGGCCGCCGCTGTAAGACTGACACACAAACTTACACACAATGCCGTCTCTGAGGAGACTTTTCCTTCACCTCTGTCACCAAGTCCAGTTTGAAATAAGTCAGAACCAACCTGGATAAAAACACGCTCAGAAGAACCTTCTGCCTGTTTGTTTCTCTCAGGACAAAGTGGACGCCGGCCTACCGACTGCCGTGGTGAGTTGAAAAAGTCTTCATGTTTTGAGTTTATCGACTGATTGCATTTGTAGGTTTGCATTTGTGTTGGGTCTTCATTAGTATTTTTTTAGGATTGCTATTTTTCACCATTATTTATGTAGCACGTTGAGGCTGTCTTTAGCAGAAAAAGTGCTAAATAAATGAAGTGGAATTAAAAAGGCTACAAGCCCGTTGTTTTAGCAAATGAAAATAGTTTCTATGGAACAGCTGCTGTTGTCCAACGTCAGCTTTAGTTTTTGCATTTCTCTCATTTCCAGTCCTCAATTTACAGTTTCACTTCAGATTTGTTGTTTTTGCTGCTGAGCCACATTTTACACAGGGCAGGGCTTTGAGTCCATTGGCTCCCGGAACGTGATTGACATGGGGTGACAGAGGTTATGATGATGTCATTTCCTCTCCAGAACAGCTCCTGTTGTTGACGCTGCCCGTCATCCCTTCTGTGATGTACCAAACTGTGGAAAGCATTATTACCACTTTACACATCATTTTGCTCATCATTCACTTTAAGCTGATCTTGATTTGACTTCATAAAGAGCATCTCAAAGCCAGAATAAACAGTTTTCAGCATTTTGTTGGAGTGTTTGACCATAGACTCGTGTTTTTGCGTGCAGACCATGAACAGTGTGATTGCTGTGGGAACATCTCATGGACTGGCTCTTGTCTTTGGTGAGTTCCTGTAGATCTTCAGTTAAATGTGGTAAATTCTACATTTTCCTGCTTTTGCTTCATCTTCAGACGTCAAATGAAGTGGAAGTCTAAACCTCATGCACTAAAGAACAGCTTTCCACTGTTGGAAATGAAACCACAACCAAAAAACGATCACAGGACTGAAGCGCTTCCTCTGATGGTGTAGGATACTTTAAAATTCCTGTCCTGTCCAGCAGCTGAGCAAACAGATCAGAGCTGAAGGCTTCTTGGACAGCTTTTACTGTTACAACAAGGGGTTATGAATCTTCAGACACATGAGGTGTACATTTGTATAAACCCCTTTTGTATTTCAGGCTAAGCTTTTATCTTAGATTCTACTTTTGTGCATTACCTGATGACTTCTCTGCATCTGAGGTGTCACTTGTGCTTTCTTCCAGACACCAACCAGGCTCTGCGGCTGTGTCTGGGCTCCAAGGCGACCGGAGCAGAGTTTGGAGCCGTCTCTGCTCTCAGCATCAACCACAACTGCTCCAGACTCCTCTGTGGGTTTGCTAAAGGACAGGTGAGCCATGTCTGATGCCAAAGTAGCAGAAATGCTTCATCCGTTGGCGGCTCCTCTATGACATCAGCTCTGCGTTGGATTGGAGAGCAGATCTTCTCTCCTCCTCCATTCTTCTAGATGGAGCTCGTTGTTTTTCTTCTGTATGACTCTGTCTTTGCTGCATTTGTGAACTTGTTTTCTGCACGGAGACTATCTTGTAATTATAGATTTTTGTGCTAAAAGATGTCATGTCCATTTAGTTTCAGCTTTTAAAATCTCTTGACATGAACAGCAATGAAAACCTGTAACAAAGATCTTTAGCTTCAGTGAACCTTCTCAGCCGTTGGAGTCAAGCAGTCTAGTTTCACAAACTCCAAGTAACTTTGGTTTTGTTTTGAACTGCAGCGGTTTTAAAAGAAACAAAAGATTGAGCAGATTTCCGATTGATGGTGAAGATGTTCGTCCTCCTCTCCCTGCTGACGCTGAAGTCTTTGCTTTTCCTGAACTTCCTGTGACGTGTCAAAGTGTTCTTGATGTAATGATCAGATGATATGTTTCTGACCTAGATTACCATGTGGGATCTGGCCAACGGGAAGCTTCTGAGGACCATCACTGATGCTCATCCTCCTGGAACAGCCATACTTCACATAAAGGTTCTTCAAATGACGGACAAGTCAGAGTCTACTCAGGAAGTTCTAGAAAATGGTGTTTGTTGCTTTCTGAGCCTGGTGAAATGATCTAAAAATGTCAGAGTTTCCCTTTGAAAGAACTTCAAGTTTAGCAAATTAAAAAGCGAAGGAGCTTCTCCTTTAGCAGAAGAAACACTGGATGTGATCATTATACCCACAATGCTTTGCAGCTACAGCACTGAAATCCAACACATACTTTTCACAAATAAACCCAGAAGCTTTAAAGGCAAACCAACCATCTTTAATGCTATAAATTCACATTTTAGAAACTATAATGATATATGGATGAACTTTGGCTTAAAACTTTTTTGATGCTTTCACTCTCAGAGAAGAGATAAAGAAGGAGGATGATTTGAAGTATCTCAGTTTAATAGTCCAAAGTAATGGAGAGAGTGGAAAAGAAGTGAAGAAGTGAGAGCAGGCAGGTTGGAATGGGTGGAGAAAAGTGTCAGGTGTGATGTGTGATAGAAGAGTTTCAGTTCAAATGAAAGGAAAGGTGAACAAAACTGTGGTGAGCAGCCATGTTGTTCAGTCTAGAGACAGAGGTACTGAGGAAAAGACAGGAAGCAGAACTGGAGGCAACAGAGGTGAAGATGCTGAGGTTCTCTTTGGGAATGACCAGGATGATCAGGAATGAGTCCATCAGAGGAACAGCACATGTTAGAGGTTCTGGAGATAAAGTCAGAGGTCAGACTGAGACGGTTCAGTCATGTCCAGAAGAGAGACGGTGAATATATTGGTAGAAGGATGCTGAGTCTAGAGCTGCAGGAAAGAGGTCTAGAGGAAAACCAAAGAGGAGGTTTATGGATGCAGTGAAGACATGAAGGAAGCTGGAGTTAGAGGAGAGGATGCAGAAGACAGAGGTAGATGGAGGAAGATGATTGGCTGTGGCGACTCCTGAAGGGGAAGGCTCAGAGGAAAATAATGGATAGGAGTTTTCTTTGGTTTTCCAGATGCTCAAAGCTCTTACAATATAGATCAATTTTTTATTCCCTCTTCGTTCATACTTGGTGACGGTAAGCTACTGATGCAGCCACAGCTGCTGTGGGGCGACTGACAGAGGCGTGGCTGCCAGTACAGCCCCTCTAACCTTCACCAGGACATTCACACACCAGTGGAAATGCTGGGAACATGAAGGGTGAGGAGCCTTGCCCAAGGACACAACAACAATTGACTGGAGGGGATCAAACCACCAATCCTTTGTGCATTGGGCGACCTGCTCAACCACCTCATTCACTGATGCTCAGAAGAAGAAGAAGAAGCTTTAAACAGTTTGAGTCTGTCTGTTAAAAATAAACCTTCACTCCTTTGGGAACATGGTTTAATGTTGGTGCTTTAAAGCTGGACTGAACCTCTGGATAGGAAAATAATTATTCCATCCAGCTAAAAGTCAGCAGTTACAGAACAGGAGCAGATGTTTCCAGTTCAGTCACTGTTCTCGTTGTGTCCGTAGTTCACCGACGACCCGACTCTGGCCGTCTGCAATGACAGTGGAGGATCTGTGTTCGAACTGGCCTTCAGGTTAGCTTTCCAATGACTTTTCCTCGTTCATAAACAGACCTTTTTCCCTCTGTCATCAATGTGGGGCACTTCCTCACACATGCATCCTTTCCAGCACTTCATCTGTCCTCCAGCCCCCACTTCCCCGTCTGTCACTGTAAGACAGTTTGCTGGGCTGCTTTCACTGCAGGATCTCTTCAGTTCTTTTGCTTGTTTGTCATGGTTTCAGGAGATTGATGGGGATGCGCTCATGTGACTCCAGATGCCTCTTCAGTGGCTCTAAAGGAGAAGTGTGCTGCATTGAACCTCTGCGCTCCCCTCCAGATTACAGAGAACATCCCATCATGCAGTATTCTCTGCTGGCAATGGCCTCGCTCACCAAGGTACGGACACCTAAAACCTTAGTCACAACTGCCCTTATGGGTGGATACTGGCAGTCTGCGGATGACAAACAGACAAACCTGTATAGTAGCTTGCAAAAGTATTCAGCCCCTTTTCTCTGAGTGCATCCAATTGCCTTCAGAAGTTGCTTGATGATTAGTGACTGATCAAATGTTGACTTCATAGAGTCCACCTGTGTGTGATTTCATCTCAGTAAACAAATCCAGCAGTTTTGGTGACAGTCTCTGTGTTTTGTCAAGAGAATATTGAGGAGAAAACAGCATCATGAAGTGTAAGGAACACACCAGACAGGTCAGGGAGAAAGCTGTGGAGACATTGAAAGTAGGGTTAGGCTAGAAAAAGATTTGAACATCCGTGAACCACTGGTTTACTTCTTGGTTCACTTCAACACACGAAACACGTTTGCAGCTTCATACCCGGTCCCTTTATTAACCCCGTCCCTTAGGACACATCTCTACGTACAAAGGTTCCTACCTATTCACGTCCGATACTACGTCCCTCTTTCTTAATGAAGAACTTCACAGAAACAAACCTGCTCCCCACAAAGGGCGCCAACGTTAAACTTTAAACGTTAACATTTCAAAGTGCTTATCTCTGTGAAACCCTTAACACTCCATTCATCCAAACAAAACACACCAAGTTCCATCTATGAGGAATGAGGTAGACTACTCAGTTCCTCAGCCTGAGTGAGGGGATTATTCTGCCCAGAATTCACTCAGTTCCTATTGTCTGGACAAACACTGGAAACCGTCTCAGGAACTGAAGTCTGCGGTTCTAGCACACGATCGTCTCCTGGAACGTTGCCTCCCTCATCCTCAGGAGGGAGAGAACAGGGGCTTCAGGTGCTCTCCACTCTAGCGACCAGCTGTAGAGCAATAGCTGCTGCCCCACTCAGGAGTGGCATTTTCAGCCCTTTCACAACGTAGATGTCCTCCATAGTGGTCTCATCATGTTTGTGAAGATTGGCGGTGAACGTATCTCTAACTTGCAAACGTTTTCCTCCTGGTCCTTGTAAGACTTTTGTAGGCTTAACCAGTTTGCCAAACTGCTCTTCATTGTGCAGTGTCTCTGAAACTGCCGTCACATCAGTACCTGTGTCAATTATAAACACTGTGCTACGGCTCCCCACATCTACTTCTGTGATCCAAGGACTTGTGTCTCCATCAACATTGAGCCTAAGAAAGCCGCTTCATCATCAGAGTCCTCTGTTACCATGGCTTTTTTCAAGTCTTTCCTCTTTTAGTTCTGCAGACCCTTGCGTAATGTCCCTTCTTCCTGCACTGATTGCAGACTGCTTCACGTGCTGGGCATTGCTGCATGCCATGTCCTCTTGAATCTCTACATCTAGTGCACTGAGTGATTGAGTCCTGTGCATTTTTCTTTACCTTCTGTCGGCATAGCTGCACGTGTGCCTTAGTGCACGCTACCAGGTTGACGCCATCCACTTGCACGTCCCCCCTGAAGTTACGGTTAAGCATCTGTTGCTGCAGTTTGACCTGCTCACTCTGTTAACTGCTTTCTCCAAGGTCAGGTCCAGATCCATCTGTAGCTGTTCTGACAACTGTCTGTCCTTTAAACTCACAACAAATCTGCCCCTCACCATTTCGCTGTGGAGGCCGCTGTAGCCGCAGTGCTCCACCAGACATGGCAGCACAGCATGGAGGCTGTCGACCGTCTCTCTCATCTCCTGCTGCCGTTTGTTGAACTTGGCTTCTTCAAAAATAATATTTCTGCGAGCAATGAAGTGAGCATCCAGTCTTGTTTTGACCGTGTGGAAGTCGACCGCCTCCTCAGGGCTCAGGTGGAACGAGACCAGTGTATCCTCGGCCTCCTCCCCATGGAATAAAGCAGCACGTTCACCTGGTTGTCCTCAGCCTGAGTCTCCAAACCAGAAGCAATTTGAAACTTCTCAAGCGCTTTTTCCATTTGGCCTGTCATCCGCCTTGAACATAAATCTCTCAGGTGGGGGCACCTGAAATCTACTCATGACGCCCCATCAAACGTCGGGGCAAACGGGCACCATACAAAGCCCACAGTCTAAAAACGGACTTAATGGAAGAGTGGCCAGAAGAAAGCCTTTGTTAAAAGAAAACCACAAGAAGTCCTGTTTACAGTTTGTCATAAACCATGTGAATGACCCAGCTAACGTGTGGAAGAAGATGTTCTGGTCAGATGAGACCAAAATGGAACTTTTTGATCATTCTGAACACACCACACCCACTGTCAAGCATGGTGGTGGCAGCATCATGCTCTGGGCTGCTTCTGTTCAGTAGGAACAGAGAATCTGGTTAGAGTTGATGGGAAGATGGATGGAGCCAAATCCAGAGTAATATTGGAGGAAAACCTGTTGAAGTCTGAACAACACTTGAGACTGAGGCAGAGATTCACCTTCCAACAGAACAACCACCCTAAACATAAAGCCAAAGCTACAATGGAATGATAAAATGAAACGGATTCATGTGTTGGAATGATCCAGTCAAAGTTCAGACCTAAATCGAATCCAGAATCTGTGGAGAGATCTGAAAACTGCTGTTCACAAACACTCTCCTTCTAATCTGACTCAGCTTGAATTGTTTTGTGAAGAAGAATGGACAAAGATTTCAGTCTGTAGATGTTCAAAGCTGGTAGAGACACAAACCCAAAAGACTTGCAGCTGGAATTACGGCAAAAGGAGGTTCCACAAAGTAATGAATCAGGGGGGGCTGAACACTTTTGCACACTGAAAAGTTCAGTGTGCAAAAGTAATTTATTTGTTACAATTTATTGGTAAAATAAATTGAACTCTTGTATAATTTTCTTTCCACTTGACAAATGTGTGCCACTTTGTGTTGATCTTTCACATGAAATTCCAATAAAATATATTTGTTTGTGATCATTTATGCACTCTTTACCTATTTGAAAAAGTAATTCACTGCTCGTTACTTTACGTAACTTTTTTTTTCACTCATACAAATTCTCAAAGGAAAAACAGTTTCACACAAACAAGATCCTTTTGTCTTTTATTTAACTGATTTTTTAAATCTCAATGACACTTCTAGGGTTAAATAAAGGTAAATACAAAAAAATAAAATAAAATCTATATTTTTAAAGCAACAAATTTATGCAAGGTATGAACATTGTTCAAGTCATAACCTGCGTCATTTGAATTCAGACAACAGTGTGAAAATGACATAAAAAGAAGTTACTGTTACATCTGTGGTCTGTGCTGCAGCTCAGAGTCAGATGTGGGAAATCCTGTTATATTCATATTCATCTCTTTATTCATGTCTATCAAATCTGCAACCAAGCCAGTTTATGAAAACACAAAGAACTATAAACGCCTCCATGTTCATTCTGGCTCCATGTATTCCATTACAATGAGCTGCACCCAATCCATTTCTACCACTACATCTGTCTTTTGTGCACAGTTCTGTACTGCTGCGAGTCTACCAAACTATGCCACACACACACGCACACACACCCATAAACACACACACACACATACACACACGCACACGCATACACACATGCACGCACACGCATACACACATACACACGCATACACACACGCACACGCATACACACATACACGCACACGCTCGCACACACACGCATACACACACACACACGCTCACATGCACGCACAGTCACACACACCCATACACACACACACACGCTCACATGCACACACACATGCACGCACACGCACACACACACACACGCTCACACACACACACACACACACACATACACGCACACACACCCATACACACACACACACACACATGCACACACACACACACACACACACGCCCTGCAGAACACATTGAGCGCAAACTCATATTGACTAGTGGCGTTGAGCTGAGAGAAAAAGAAAGAAAGAAAGGATGAATGAATGTAGAAATAATCGTCTCAGAGTCCCAGGAAGGAGCGGACTCTTGTCTTTCCCTCCAAAGAGCGACTTTAGAGTCGTTTCTTTCCTAACAGACACATCAGTTCACGGTGTGGATCTCTGCTCTGCTGATCACCTGCTGCTCTGTGGAGATGACAGGACTCCTTTCAGGACAGCGTCTCTTTTCGTCTCATCTTTGAGCCAGTTTGCAAATCACTGCGACTGCAGCAATGAGTGCATGACTGTACTTTGACCGATCCGTGACTCTGCGTGCACGTGCGTGTACGTATGCACCAATTACTCCGTTTAGTTTAAAATGAATCTGCGATTTTGTTTCATCTTAAAGAGAAAATGTCAGAGCCTACAAACCTAAGTAATGAAGTAACGAGGGTTTCTATAGTCCAGTAACTGGTATTAGTGACAGAAATTTGAACTGTAATCCATTATGTTACTCTGTTACTATCAAAAGTAATGACATTACAGTAATTCATTACTTTGTAATCTGTTACCCCAACACTGGTGGTGTTAACGTGATAAGTGTGAATTCCTTACATGCAGCCTGACTGTTAGACATGAGGAAATGAGACAAAGTGTGGATTATGTAGGCGACCTACAGGCACTTATGTATCACGTACCTTACTAACGACTAGAGTGTGGCTTAAGGACACTGAACGACAGCATTACTTGTACACTATCAGTGCATTCACCTTCTTTAGCCTCACAAACAGAGGTGAGTTGCTAATGAACTCCTGCTGATGTGGAAAAAATATGTCCCAGCATATGACACAGCCTTTTAGATTTTGGCTCAAATTGGCCTAATCATAATTTAAAAAAAGCACGGGAACAATTTAAAAAAAATAAAAGTAGTGTGGCTTTAATGTTTGTCCAGACTAAAGGCACAGAGTGCTGCAGCATTTCAATCTTTTTGTCTTGTTGTCATTTCCTCATTGGCATGTCTGAAGGAAACCCTTTGTATTACACTTCTTACCAGTGAGACACTTTTGCTTTTTGACTCCTTTACCCAGGTTCTGGTGATCGGATTGAAACCCACACTCAACGTTTGGATGACTTTTCCTTACAACAAGGTAGTCTTTTTTTTATGTTTTTGTTTTAAACCTTTCATCTTTAAAAATGTCAGTTTATTACAATGAACGTTACGAAATCATGCAAAGTCTTTATTTCGGGGCTGGGTAAAAAAAACACTTAAGCGGTACACAATCCACCTTTACTTAGAAAATAAATATCAAATCTATTCAGCAATTATTCTTTGAGAGAGTTCTTGTTGTGCTTTCAGGCAAAAATGTAGTCAGTTTTTAAAGCAAGACTTCATAAATTTCATCAAAGAAATCACTGCCTTTTTTATGTTTTCAGAGAAGAAAGTTTGATCCTTCAAAAAATGATTAACCCTTCAGCGAGAAAATGACCTCTGAACATAATGATGGTTTGTGCTTTCCAGTAAGATGGAGATATTTCATGGATGTTACCTATGAAACAGTTTTAGGAAATTCAAGGTGGATTTAATGAAAGGTTTTTAAATCACTTCAAAATTGATGGGATCAGTGGTTTATGAGAGATTTTACTATGAAAATGTTTTTATGTTAATCTTATGCCAATTTACCTTAAAAACGGGTTTTTAACGCACATGTTTGCAGGGGTCTGCCCTGATAATCTCCTGTTGAATATAGCACTGTAGTGTCTGGAGGGGCTGGCGAAAAACAGCAGACTCAGAAACTCCTATTGTCCAAGCAGAGATGTTTGTTAGAGAGGCAGAGATAACGAACATGCTGACCTTTTATCCAATGGAAAAGACTGGAAGAGCTAAATATGTGAGAGAAAAACAAGCATTTGAAGGAGCTCAAAGATCTGGTATAGATCTAGAAAAAAAAGGAGACAAGAAAAGATCCCTGTGGAACACCAGCGGGGAGCCAGTGGTTGCCAGAGTCATCCTCGAGCCTTTTTTAAATAGAAAAGGAGGCTTGTAAACCATGGTATTAATATGCCATGGTATACCGTACCATTGTGAGGAAGTGATGTTTTTCTATAAGAGAATAAGCACTGAAGAGTTGCTAAGGAATAACAACCAAGCTGAGTGCTTTGTCTTGTGACTGAAATGTTCATGATTAGCAACTTTTATTGCATTTTAAGGGAAGTTATTGATCCAGGAACAGATTCTTAAAATAATTCATCCTTAATATGTAGAAATATCCTTTTTCTCTTCAGCCTGGCTCTGAAGTAATGTGGGATGTTTTCAATTTGACCCTTAAAATGTTTCTTCTTTCACTGTGAATGTGTCTTTTCTGTGTGGAAAGTTTAGATTGAAACTTTCTGCCTGATAACCCGAAACACTTCATCAGCTGCACGTGACAGCTGTTTCAGTACACTTGTTTACCTTCTCAGTCAGATCCATCCAGCGTTCCCCAGCTGGCCTGGCACTTTGTTTCTATCCAAAAGATGGTCAACCCGATCCTGGCTTTCTGTAAAGGAGACACCGTCCATTTCCTCCTGGTACCTGACTCATCTCAAATCACCACAATAAAAAATGCTCTTACTGTGCTCATAGAAAGCTCCATTTCATTTTCCTCAGGTGAAGAAGGAAGAGATGGGGACGATCCATGTGATAAAACAGCGACAGCTGCACCTGAGCTGTGATATAATCAGCCTAAACGTGAGTAACTGTTAAAGGTCAGTTCAGTTCAACAAGTTTAGCATCAGCTTTTTATTAGCTTATTATTCAGCAAATGCAGTTGTTTCATCTAATCAAAGGTTTGGTTACCTTATTAGCATTTCTACAGTTTTTAAACTCATGTTTGCTTTCTTGTAGTTTGTTCAGCTACTTTAAAATTGTATTCATTCGTTTGATGAACCCGCTTTGTTCCTTTCGGGGTCATGGGTGTTCCGGGCCTAACCCGGCCACTCATGGGCACCCTGGACAGCTCGCCAGTCTGTTGCAGGGCCTACATTCAAATTTGCCCCTTATAATTAGAGTACTTCTCAATCGTTTAGCTACTGCTAAATGTTTAGCAATAGCTAAAAGTTTCATTAGCACCTTAAATAGCACTTTTTAATAAAACTTTTAGGTAATTTATTAGCATTTTTAAAGTTATCTAATCAGATTGCTGCTTTACTGCAGTTATTTTATGTTGCTGATTATTGTGCTCAGTTTGTCTTCAGCTATTCAAGGATTTGTTTCTTTTGTTAGCGTTTTTACGGGTTTAAGCTCATTCCTGTTTTACTGCAGTATTTAAGTATTTAGCCCAAATGTTAGCTTTGTTCACAGGTATTCAGCCAATGCTAAGATTCAGTAAATGATTGCTGATCTTATTAAGCTTTTAGCATTGTTATAGTTTCCTTTAATCTCAATATTGCTGTCCTGCAGTTTGTTTAGCTAGTTTATTTGTTTAACCGGTATTTGAATTTTGTAGTAATTTAAGCAGGTCAGGTTTTTTGCTAGCTTGATCGGCTAGGTGAGGTTATAGCAGTCAGATCTCCTCTCCCACTTGTTGAACTGGATTTTTTTTGTTCAACTTAAGTTCAGGAATAATTCAGGTGAGGAAAACTGAGTGTCTTTGTTTAGCAGCGCTCTGTTTGTGTCTACAGTGGATCAACAGTCGCACACTGGTTCTGGTGGACAGCCAAGAAAAGCTTCATGTTGTAGACAGACCCTCTCAGGAGGTCCTGGAGACTCTGGACCTGGAGCAGGTGCAGCTGGTCTACAACAGCCGGCATTTCAAGTCATTAGCCACAGGAGGGAATGTCTCACAAGCTCTGGTGAGGCAAAAACTCAGGACTCCTGATGCAACATCCGTTTTGGAAACGTGATGGAATGGAGGAATATCTGCAGCATACATACCCATAATGCTGTTCACTAAGGATCTCTCTGGATCTGTGCCTCAGGCTCTGGTTGGGGAGAAGGCCTGCTACCAGTCTGTTTCAAGCTATGCAGGACAGATCCTGTGCTTGGGCACCAAGGTGGGGTTTCGACCTGTTGCTGTATCACCCTGAAACGTTATGTAACAGAAACAAGAATGCTTTTTAGTGGCAAAAAACAGGAGTTGAGCTTGTTTAGAGAAGAAACAAAAGGACTTCCACAGCTTTTTGCACCTAATTCAGAGAAGCAAAAAGATGGTGAAAAGAAATGTGTTGTTATGCTCTTGCCTTTCTTTTCAGTCAGCTCACATCATGACTCTAAGGAACTGGAATGAGGTATGAACAAAACACACTATTTTGACAGACGCTGAGATCACACAAGAGCAGTCACTTTTCATCTGATTATTAGAGTGTTTGTAACAAATGGATGCTTCTCCTTTTCCAGCGCATCGATCTGCTGTTGAAGCAGGAGCATTTTGTGGAGGCGCTGTGTCTGGCGTGGTCATTCCATGAGGGAACTGCTAAGGCTGTGGTCGGTGGGTTGATGGCTCATCCAGCAGAACTTCACCTCCTCTGAACCTGCTGAGACTATTTTAAAATTTGAATGAAATTTCCTTTGAGACAACATCATAAAACCAGCAGTCAAGTGAAATGTGTTTAGAATGTAGATGAATCTCAACAGTCATTTTAATTACTACACATGCGGTTTTATTTGATTCCTTTTTCTCTCTTTTCAAGTCTTTGTTTAGGTTTTCTAAAAGATTGTTCTGGACTTTAAGACTCTGCTTGAACAAGTTCTGTTGGAAAATCTCTTGAAAATCCCTTCTGATTGGAGTGGTTGGAAAAATGCTAACAATACTATTGTGGACATTAAAGTATTGAACCCAGAACAGGTTATTTGTTTTAGAAATATGACATTTTAAATCAGAGTTAACTCATACATGTACACTCAAAGTACATCATGGCCATATAGCATTCCTTGGTATACCTGCTCAGGTATCTAGCTGAAGGACATCATGACTGAGATGTTTTTGTCTTCAAGGGCTGCATGGAGATCCAGCCAAAAGGAGGGCTGTGGTCAGCGACAAAGTAAGAGGGAGAAGTGTGTCACACTTCCGTGTGTGTGTCAGTTCAAGTGTGTCTCTGAAACCTCTGAACATCTTTTACAAGCTTCATCCTGTCTTATTCTACACAGATGGTGGAGATGCTGCTTCAGTTTTCAGAGCATGCCCTGAAAAAGCATCCAGAACAAGGAAAGACCCAAACCAGCGAGCAGAACTTCCAGGTGCTTTAAAGAGCCTTCATGACTGTTAGTTTGCCTGAGCTAATAGGGTTGGATTTGTGGAAACAAAGAAGGTCCAGATTATGGTCATTCGAGCAGAGCATCACTGCCAAACTCTTGAACTGATTGGATTCTAAATAAAAAAAACATTGATAAAAATGTCCATTTCAAAAGCAGTTTGAACCAGAATGAGCATTCAAACAGTAAATACTCAAAATTCCAGCTTCTCTCAGTGGATGGTTTAAGAATACTTTTGTGAGAAGTCTGAAACTGTGTTTTCTCAGGAGGTTGTTCCAGTGCTGCTGGAGTACTCTATGCTGCTGCACAGGCTGTAAGTACACGAGTGTCCCGCTTGGGTTGAGGGTTTTAACGTCCTAATAAAGTCTTTTGTGGTTTGTCCATTGACTGTACATGGGAACTGGAATGAGTGCCTCCCCCTCCAGCTGGCTCTAAGAAGCCAAAATCCCATTGACTTCTGTAGAGAAATAAACAGCTGTTACTCATTCCATTGGTCAGAATAAACATTCTTGCTCTGCTACCTTTTTAAAACATTTTTTTGATAATCAAATCGTTTCCTTATCTTTTTCTGTAGTGCAAGTTATTCAAGTTATAAACTGACCAATCAGATATCTCAGTAAAAGCTTGTGATGCCTATTGGCCCCCGCGTTCCGACGTTCCTAAAGCTTGACAGATTATTCCTATCCCGCTTTTAGGTGGTAGGGGAGTGGACCTGGTTGATGAGAGGGGTTGTCATAGAAACCATGACTCATACCAGCTCTGACTAATTACTGCTTGCTGATATTGTCTGGTCCCAACATGGCGACGTCCATACTGCAAAAAAATGGGGACTGAATTGACCTCCTTTGATTGGAGTTGTGAGTGAGCCATTCTAAAGATGATGTCACACTTACTCAGTCCAGTTCTTATTTACAGTCGTTGGTTTTGATCTGAAGGTTAAAGTCTTTGCTGGACAGTTCTTAGGAAGTTGACGTTTTTTCAGAAGGTGTTTTCCACAAAGCGTCACTGCTGGATGAAAGAATGGAGGCTTGGATGCTCACAGTGTTAGAGCGCAGTGACACGTCTTGATGATGAAGCTTCGGTGTCACCATCTTCAGGCGTTTGTTTGCAGGGCCCTGCTGTTTGACGAGCTATACCCACGGCTGGCAGTAAGCTCGGTTGCTAAAGCCATCTTTCTGGAATCGCTGGAGTCATACATCGTCAGTACTCACCTCGATCACCTCCCCACTCCCATCATAAAGGATCTCATCTCCCATTACCATAACAACGGGATGATGGACAGCTTGGAAAGATGCATCGTCCACCTGGATGTGACCAGTCTGGACATTCAGCAGGTGTGTGAATGCATCAGTGCACTTTATGCCTCTTGGTAACATTTCAGCAAAAATACACGAGAGAATGCAGGAGGTTGAAGCAGGTCACTTAAGATTTTAAACCATGTTTAAGAGCTGAAGTCTTTAAAAAATGCTTATCATTTTACAGCCTTTGCTTGTCGTTAAATGTGGTAAAACAGTAGAAGAAAGCAGAAAAAACCCATTAAAAATGTACAAGCTAAACTCAGCCTGCATATAAATCCCTTTTACTAAAATGCTCTACATCAAAAATTATGAAAGCATCATAAAGTTTGACAAGTCAATATTACTATTGTTCCTAAAATTGAAAACAATGACAAAACCCAGTAACAACTGAAAGCCACAAAAAATATAATACTGCTGAAAATGAAAGGTTTGATTCTGAATCATTAGAAGTGCCTTTAGACAAAAGACACAGAAAAGTGTACAGTAATTCGCTTAGAGGCTGCACCAAAAGGCTTAAAGTAAGGCCATAAATTATTGTCACATAATATAAACCAACCAAATGTCAAGATGCCATCCCTTTAAAAAATAGTTTTTTTTTAAATGACATTTAACTGCAATTGTATAAACATCTAAAATAAGGTTAAAAATGCAGTTAGAGGTAGATTTTCCTGTTAAAGAGAACATTGTTCCTGTGGATCAGGGATGCTGGAACTGTTCTGAATGTTCTCCTCTATTTTCACCTGCTGGATCTGAACTCGTCTTTGATTCTGTTGTTACTTGTATATTGTGGAGGCCATTGTAGTTTTAAATAACGAGGTTGATTTGATTTAAATGTGTTTACTTGCATTTACCAGTTACTTCATGGCTGAATGAAGCTGCGTCTTGATCTTGTAATATAAAGCAGTCTAACTTTGACACAAATGGAACAAAAGAAGGCAGATTAGTTCAGATTAGTTCTTCTGTGAGCTCTTAAAGTAGCCTCTGCTGGGTGGAGAAGCTGAGGATCAGACCCAGAGCCTTGTGAAGAAGGAGGTTTGTGTGTGTGGATGTCTTACCGCAGGTACTTCATGTCTTTGTGAAGGTGGTCCAAGTCTGCTGGACGAACTGTCTCTACGACGCCGTGATCTACATCTATAACCGTGGAATGAATGACTTCATCACTCCAATGGAGGTCAGTCTCAGATCCTCCCGTGATCTGCTGAGTCCAGCAGATCTGCTTGAGTGTTGAAGCTCAAGGGTTCCTAAAAGATTGACCCCTAACAACAAAGAAAAAAATGAACGTTTTTACCAGCCCATCTTCAAACCAGAGTTGGTCAGTTTGCACAGTTTGTGAATGGAGAGGGACTGGATAGTACTTCCCCCGATAACCATCAGTAGTCATCTGATGATGAGAAGTGAAGTCTCATCTCCTAAGTCTCATCTGTGCCTTCATCAGTAATTACTCGCATATCTTCTCATACTGTTTTTAGAAACTGTTTGCAGCCATTCAACCTGCAGTGAAGGAAGGGAGGAGCCTGACAGGTGAAGATGAACTCCTCTGCCCCCACACATCGTTTGTTTTGGTTTTTGATCAGTTTATTTACACGTATTCACATATCTCCATCATTTCTTCTCCTTCAGATGAAGTCGTGGTGATGGGGAACAAACTGCTCGTCTACATCAGGTGAGTTTCATCAGTTCTGTCTTAAACGCAGCAGAAATGTGTCTCATGAAGCACTACAGGTAAAGGAAATGTGAACTGTGTGTGTAGCTGTTGTCTTGCAGGAAGAGCATATCCACTTGGAGACATTCCTGCTGACCTTGTGGTTCAGGTTAAAAACCAGGTGTGTGGAAACTTTCATGACTGTCCCGAATCAGGATGCTGTTCTCCAACAGATGTTTCTTGAAGTATCCTGGATTGTTTGCTTAATGGCACTGACGCAAAGATCCTGGTCATCCAAAAAAAGGTTGCTGTCATTGTCGCTGATGCACAGAGATTTCTCCCTTTTCTGCAACTCATTCGATGTTCTTCTGCTCTGTAGACAATCACATTCCCAAAGACTTTCAAGTTTGATATAAAAGAAAATAAGATTCCAAAAATATACCAACGTTTTTTCCAGAGACTAGAGAATTTCTGCCCATCTTTATTGCTGCAAGTCTGATATTAATAACTTCTGTCTTTGAGAGTTTTTCCAGTTCAATATTATAAGGTTTTCTGCATTTTAGCCTCTCTAAGACCTTTAGCAGGACTTTGATTAGAAACAAGCTTGTTACGTTGAAAAAAGTGGTATTTCTCTTTTTAAACTATGTTTTATGTTTATCCTGCTCTGCTGTCAAAAATACTCGTGGAGTTTTAAAGTGTTCAACTTATTTGATTTAAAAAGATTTTGCTGAATTTGGTCTTTAGACATGAAACTGAAAAGTAGAGTTGCCGCTGAAGGACATGGTTTTTTTGCGTCTCAAGCTCAGATCTGCAGGGATGATCAGGATGACCTCCTTTCTCTAACAACTTATCTTTGCTTATAGGAACCATGCTGTTTCTGTGTGGGTTTCAGGTGTTTGATTTTTTGATCCGTCTTCATTCGAATGACTCGTCGGAGGAGGAGGATGTTTTCCCTTTTATCCGGACACTTCTCCACTTTGACACTCGGGAATTTCTTAACGTGCTTTCCATGGTGAGTTTGTTGGGATGTTTTGTCATGTGTAAAGAACACTTTATTTCATCTGTGCTGCAGATCCATACAGACCTGACAAAGTTGGTGACAGAACCTCACAAGTCCAAGTCAAGTTTTGCAGAGACAGTAAAATGAGAAGTTTCTTTTTACAAAGTGTCATTAAACTACTTTTAAAAAGTGTATGGAGACACAAAAACATTTGTGTTTCTGCATTATTAATGTAAATGTATTTCAAAGAACTTTTTATTTTTATACCCAACAGAGATTGTCCAGAGATAAACAATAAGGATCAACAGCTAAACCTGGTTCACAAGTCCTTGATCTAGAGCAGGGGTGTCAAACTCAATCGCACAGTGGGCCAAAATCCAAAACACACACTTTGGATCGCGGGCTGAACAGGATAAATATTTATCGAACACGCTCAAACTAAATTTTTAAGACTTTACAACTTTTAAAATGTAACTGTTAAAAACATAATGGATTAAAAACAGACAAGAATATAATTCCAGGATAAAGCAACTTAAACCTTAAATAACTTACAATATTTTGCTCTCCATAAAAATATCCATCCATCATCTCCTCATCTGGGATCGGGTCGCAGGGGCAGCAGTCTAAGTAGGCATGCCCAGACTTCCTGGTCCGCGGCCATGCTCCGCTCCATTCTGATACATCCACGTGGATGCATCAGAATGAGCATGGAGCTTGTGGCCTGCCCAGCCACATTTTTTATGTCACAAATTTGATCTTTTTCCAAAAGTAGTTTTTTCTGACCCTGATTCACAACAATGTGGAAAAATAAATACTCAGAAACAAAGTTTTGAGCTGAATTTTTGTCATTTATGTCCTCCATCATCAGAAAATGCCATGACAACATGTAATTTTGTGAGTCTTAAATGCAAATGTGATGTAAAACTTTTATTTTTAGACCCAACATAGATTGTCTAGAGCTAAAAGAAAAGGATAAACAAATGGCTATAGTTCACAAGTCATCTTGAGTCTTACTGCTCTGCATGTGAGATTTGGTATGGAAGCTGTGGCATGAGTCCTTTCAAAAAAAAAAGAATATTTCACTCACCACTCCATTGTGATGAGGTGTTCAAAATGTATATATATATATCTATCTATATATATATATATATATATATATATATGCCTAATCCAAAAAAGCTCTTCTTCTTTCTTCTTCTCATTGTTTTGTTTTTCTGTTGTTTTTATCTTTTGTTTCATTTCAGACTTTTGAAGACTTCAAGAATGACAAACAGGCTCTGGAGTACCAGCAGAGGATAGTAGACATCTTACTTCAGGTATGGTGAATGATGAAAACTAATCAAAGAGTTGGTTATTCACTTACTGAACTCCTCCGGGAAACAGGATTCACACTTTATTGATAAAAAAATCAGCAAAATGTACTGTTTTTTTTCACCTTGAGGGTTTAAAGAGAATCCACATGGGAAAAAAAATCAACCACACCAAGTGCCACAGAAACCTTTGGGACATAAGTGTTCTAATACAAGCTGTAGTCAGTAACTTTTGATGTTGGGCCTTTAAATGGGACTACATTAAAAAAAATAAATATATAAATAGAAGGATGCAAAATGGGACAATAAAGCAAAGTATTTTCTACTTCCATAAGTTATAAATGCAATATCAAGTGCAAAAGTGATGCTGTTTAAGGCAAATATTGTATTCCATAAACCAACTCAATCTCAGAGCAATAAAACCAGAAGGAAAGTTGTCAATCAACCAGATTTGTGTCATTTCAGTGTAGTAATGCTATTTTTCTTTTTTTGGAATATGGGGTTTTAAAACTGCTTTAATTTTTTGGTAAGAATTTCATTTTGCTGATGGAGTAGAGACAAATAATTATTAGTAAAAGTATTACATCACACATATTCAAGCAAAAGTTTAAAAATAACCTAAAAAATGCAATAAACTAAAAATACGTAAAAAAAAAAAGCTTTGTATTGAGTCAGCCGCTTAACAGTTGAATTGAAGCTGGTATAAAAGTCAATGTTATTTTCTTTGTTCTGATCAAAGGGAAGTACAATGAAGGTTTTGTTTAAATGTTTTACATCAACTAGTGGTTACCTCAACCTTAAGCAGTGTTTTCTAAAGAATTCAGAGGTCTCAGTGAACATCATTGTAACAGCAGTCCTGGAAGGCTCATACTATTATATTTATGTTTGGTCCTAAAGGTGATGGTGGACAACCAAAACTTTACTCCGTCCCAGGTGGGCGGGCTCTTCACCTTTTTAGCGCGCCAGCTGGTCAAGCCAGACAACACACTCTTCGTGAACAGGAAGCTCTTTGACCAGGTACGGCGGTTGAGATCCCATAAGTGCATCTGCCTGCATTAAACTGAATTGAAGGGCCCTTATTGGCTGTAAAGGGGAATCTAATCTTAATCCCAATCTCAGTTTTATACTAGGGTTTACTATAGGTGTAATTCATGTTGTTTCATGGAAATGTATTCCCCTCATCTGCTTGTTTTGTGACAGATACATCATCAAACATGATATATCTTTCTGCTCCAGGTTATAATGAGACATTTTTGAGTTTATATTTACAGTCTCATTTTTAAATCTGTTTGCCATCATTTTTAGACACATTCTCACTTGTGTGAATAGTTTTTTTTAATCATATATATACTGTGAAAAATCACAAAGATGTTTAACAAACTTTCTTTTAACTTAATGGGAAAATGTTTAGTTGCACTGTTGTATTGGGCTGTGCAATAACATTATAGAAAATACATTTTATGAGAGGCCGAATGAGACTTAATTCAAACTTTCTTTCACACATACTATCAAACTCTTTGATTCATACCATACCATACAATAAGTAAAATAATTTATTTCATTTTATTTGTAAAAACATTAGAAGGTAGTAAAAATGTTGCATTTTAATTATGTTTACTCAAAGTTGCAGGTACTTAAATTAGATTTATATTATTAATTTTTAGACAAGTATTTTGAAGTTTCAATCTGAGCCATGTAATTTTTGTAATTTGTAGTTAAAATGGCAATCAAAAGGAAAAAATAAATTTAAAAAGCCCACAAAAAAACCAACACACACTGACATCCCACAAATCCAAGCAAAAATAATCAAATTAATTTTTAATTAAACTTTTAAAATCAAATGAAAACATGTGGACATGTAAAACTATGTAAAAGTTATATTTAAAAAAAACAGTTTGAAGTCCCCAATTATGAACATCGAACCAGAAGACATTTGTGTTTGTGAGATGTTCTAATATTTCTGTCAGATGAGCAAAAATGACACAGCTCAGATTGAAACTTCATGTTACTTGTCTAAACTTGTCTTTCTATTGTCCTAAAGAGTTAGATATAGAAGTATAGTATGTGTAAAATAGTTTAATAGTAGGTTTGAAAAGGTTTACAGTATGTATGAAAGAGTTTGATAGCATGTATAAAAAAGTTTGATGGTATGTCTGAAAGAGTTTGATAATATGTATGAAAAAATGTGGTAGTATGTATGAAAGTTAAGTAGTATGTATGAAAGAGTTTGACAGTATGTGTAAAAGAGTGTGATAGTATGTATGAAGGAGTTTGATAATATTTGTGAAAGAGTTTGACAGTATGTGTAAAAGAGTTTGATAGTATGTATGAAGGAGTTTGATAATATTTGTGAAAGAGTTTGACAGTATGTGTAAAAGAGTTTGATAGTATGTATGAAGGAGTTTGATAATATGTGTGAAAGAGTTTGACAGTATGTGTAAAAGAGTTTGATAGTATGTATGAAGGAGTTTGATAATATGTGTGAAAGAGTTTGACAGTATGTGTAAAAGAGTTTGATAGTATGTATGAAGGAGTTTGATAATATGTGTGAAAGAGTTTGACAGTATGTGTAAAAGAGTTTGATAGTATGTATGAAGGAGTTTGATAATATTTGTGAAAGAGTTTGACAGTATGTGTAAAAGAGTTTGATAGTATGTATGAAGGAGTTTGATAATATGTGTGAAAGAGTTTGACAGTATGTGTAAAAGAGTTTGATAGTATGTATGAAGGAGTTTGATAATATGTGTGAAAGAGTTTGACAGTATGTGTAAAAGAGTTTGATAGTATGTATGAAGGAGTTTGATAATATGTGTGAAAGAGTTTGACAGTATGTGTAAAAGAGTTTGATAGTATGTATGAAGGAGTTTGATAATATTTGTGAAAGAGTTTGATAGAATGTGTGAAACATTTTGATGGCATGTGTGAAAGAGATTGATAGTATGTGTAAAAGAGTTTGATAGTATGTATGAAGGAGTTTGATAATATTTGTGAAAGAGTTTGACAGTATGTGTAAAAGAGTTTGATAGTATGTATGAAGGAGTTTGATAATATGTGTGAAAGAGTTTGACAGTATGTGTAAAAGAGTTTGATAGTATGTATGAAGGAGTTTTATAATATGTGTGAAAGAGTTTGACAGTATGTGTAAAAGAGTTTGATAGTATGTATGAAGGAGTTTGATAATATTTGTGAAAGAGTTTGATAGTATGTATGAAGGAGTTTGATAATATGTGTGAAAGAGTTTGACAGTATGTGTAAAAGAGTTTGATAGTATGTATGAAGGAGTTTGATAATATGTGTGAAAGAGTTTGACAGTATGTGTAAAAGAGTTTGATAGTATGTATGAAGGAGTTTGATAATATTTGTGAAAGAGTTTGATAGAATGTGTGAAAAAGATTCATAGTATGTATGAAAGAGTTTGATAGTATGTGTGAAAAAGGTTCATAGTATGTATGAAAGAGTTTGATAGTATGTGTGAAAGAGTTTGACAGTATGTGTAAAAGAGTTTGATAGTATGTATGAAGGAGTTTGATAATATGTGTGAAAGAGTTTGACAGTATGTGTAAAAGAGTTTGATAGTATGTATGAAGGAGTTTGATAATATGTGTGAAAGAGTTTGACAGTATGTGTAAAAGAGTTTGATAGTATGTATGAAGGAGTTTGATAATATGTGTGAAAGAGTTTGACAGTATGTGTAAAAGAGTTTGATAGTATGTATGAAGGAGTTTGATAATATGTGTGAAAGAGTTTGACAGTATGTGTAAAAGAGTTTGATAGTATGTATGAAGGAGTTTGATAATATTTGTGAAAGAGTTTGATAGAATGTGTGAAACATTTTGATGGCATGTGTGAAAGAGTTTGACAGTATGTGTGAAAAAGGTTCATAGTATGTATGAAAGAGTTTGATAGTATGTGTGAAAAAGGTTCATAGTATGTATGAAAGAGTTTGATAGTATGTGTGAAAGAGTTTGACAGTATGTGTAAAAGAGTGTGATAGTATGTCTGAAAGAGTTTGATAATATGTATGAAAAAATGTGGTAGTATGTATGAAAGTTAATTAGTATGTATGAAAGAGTTTGACAGTATGTGTAAAAGAGTGTGATAGTATGTGTGAAAGAGTTTGACAGTATGTGTAAAAGAGTTTGATAGAATGTGTGAAACATTTTGATGGCATGTGTGAAAGAGTTTGACAGTATGTGTAAAAGAGTTTGATAGTATGTATGAAGGAGTTTGATAATATTTGTGAAAGAGTTTGATAGAATGTGTGAAACATTTTGATGGCATGTGTGAAAGAGTTTGATAGTATGTGTGAAAAAGGTTCATAGTATGTATGAAAGAGTTTGGTAGAATGTGTGAAACATTTTGATGGCATGTGTGAAAGAAAGTATGAATTAAGACTCATACAGCCTCTCATAGTAATTACTTTGAAATACATCCAACATATGAGCCTGTTTTGTTTTTCTAAAACAGGTTTCAAAATAAGAAAAGACGAGTCACTCGTGTTTGACACAAAACAAACTTTTTCATGTTCTGAAATGTGAATATGGCATACTGCAGGTGTCTGACCTGGGTTCTGTTCATGTCTGTAGGTGCTGGAGTTCCTGTGTTGCCCAGATAATGAATGTCGGCAGGCGGAACGGCAGCAGGTTGGTACAATAATAACTTTTGGGTCTATTTTTGTTTGGCCACAAAAGCGCCATAAAGGAGCAGAGTTAGGGTTTTACCGTGGACATTGTTTAGTTTTCCTTCATAGCATTAACATGATTTGATGACTCATGGATTTTTTTACTGAAGAGCAGAAGATGCTGTTTTTCCTTTCAATAAATGTAATCACGGGGACGGTTCTTAAAGAGTGTTGCTTTGAGCCAACAGCAGTCATTAACTGGGTCATCAGGACCACTCTGTTGTTAAGTGAAGGCTCCCTACAAAAGTAATCCGTGGAATTGATGGGGTTTTTCTGCAGGTTTACTTTGTTTGCCCTGATTTTTTTTCAAAGACTTTATCACTCTTTTTTCTCCTGTCCTTCATTAATGAAGTGTGAAATGTGTCTTGAATTTTTGAAAGCTCCGCTTGTTGCTCACCTGTCCTGATCAGTTACTGGGGGCTGTGATCTGCAGGTTCTGCTGGACCTGCTGCAGGTGGAGGGCGTGGTCCAGTTCAATGAAGATCGGCTCCTCGTTCTGGCAGAGAAGGCTCAGTTGTAAGTTCATGATGGAGACGAGAGCCATCTGCATTCCCACTCTTTCCATTGTTTGTTTTTATGTTGTACTTTTGGGCTTCCTCCATCCGACTCAAAGTACTGCTGGGAATTCTCATATTTGGGACTTGAGCTTTCGAGTTGTAATAACTGAGTAGAGATGGTCATTCTGAATGTTATAGTTCACTAATATGCGGTTGAAAAGCACTGACATGTCCTCATCTCAGCTTTGTCTTTGTGTCTTCAGCTACCAAATCTGTGAATTCCTTTTTGAGAAAAAACATCTGTATGATAGGATCATCGACTGCTACCTGAATGACCCGGTCCGGCAGGTAAATGACCGACCTGCATACCATTTAGATCCTCCAGAGTTAAGCTGAATAAACTGAGGAGGCTTTGAAACCTTGTTCTGATTACGATTCTTTGGTTTCTCTGCCTTGCGTCTGCTTTTCAGTGTGAGATCTTCAGCTACATCCACAATCTGCTGTCCATGCCCGGATACAGCTCTGAAGAGAAGCAGAGAGTCCGGAGTAAAGTGCTGCAGCACGTACAGGTCAGTAAAAGTCAATAAAAACTGAACCAGGATACGACTTAGATAGGGCTGTGGATCGTTGCTTAGCCAGTGATCTGATTCCATTCATATGTCAAGAGTAACAATTCACAGATTAAACCTCAAATGTTGCTATTTAATATATTATCTTTGAATGATTGCTTCATGTGAGTCTTTTTATAGGATGTAGAAAATTTAAAACATGCATTTAAACAGCATCCTTTATACGTTTTCATTAGAACAGAATCAACAAAGCATAACAGATAAAAACACAACGATTTAGAAAGAAAGAAATAATATTTAATACTTTAAACAATGTTACACTCAAGGTTTCCTGTCAACTTCCTGGTTAACTTCAGCGATTAGCAAGATGCTGCTGGTGTGTGTGACCTGCCGTCTGTCCCTACTTGGCGTTTGTATAATTTGCTGTCATTGATAAGCATTACACATAAAACAACCTGCCTACTGGTGCATGATTGACAGTCGCTTCTGGATTTACATGTTTAAAGGAACATTTCAGACTCACATCACTCTGATGGACAAAAATCTTTACCAGGAAATAACACCACTGTTGCTTCAGTAAAAGAAGCCATGTTTCGTGTTTATAGACTTGTTAAGGTCGTTTTTCTGGAACCACTAAGGCAGGAGTTTAAACGTTCCTGCCCTTCACACCGCTCGCTGGAGCCGGGGATCAGCTGCCTGACTCACGCCCGCAGGCCCCGCTCGCCCTGCCTGCGCCTACGAGGGGTAAATCCCCGCAATCTACGACCTCTGCTTTCTGATGGTTTAATGACCTGTTTGATATGAGGTTTTACAATGTCGATTCTTTTATGCAATCCTTTAACAGTCATTGTGGGACCGTTTTGAACATGGTCGCTCCTGTCAAAGTGAAAACTGCCTCTCCTAAAATGCCTTCTCCAAGGATAAATGAAGAAATCCGTTGCTCCAGAAGGCTTTGTCGTAACTGGGAGCATTTATGGAAGTCAACTAAGTTGGTAGTGCACAGGTTGCATCTTAAACATCTGGTCTTTTCTCTAAATGAAATAAGACAAGCCAGATCAGCTTTCTTTTGTAAACTCATGTCTGCAAAAACAAGAAATCCTAAGATTGTTTTTAAAACTCTTGATTCTCTTGTTTCTCCTTGTGCCTCTAAATTCCCAAACCTTTGTCAGCCTGACTGTAGTTCTTTTCTTCAGGGTTTTTTGGCTAAGGTTTTGGATGTTGGAGCAGACATCCCTCCTTTAGCCAGTGTTCGGCTCTTTCTGAGTCTGCTTTCTCTCCTGTGACAGTGAAGGACGTTCATTCTCTGCTGAATAAGATCAAACCCTCGTCCTGCCCTTTGGACATAATTCCCATCTCTGTCTTTCAGAGTATAGCTTATACTGTTGTTGACCTCATTAATCTGTCCTTGAAGTCAGGATCAGTTCCCAGCTTCTTAAAGCATCTATTCATAAATCCCGTTCTTAAAGAGCCCAATTTACACCTGTCAGATCCAAACAACTTTAGACCAATCTCAAAGCTTCTTTTCTTTTCTAAAATCCTGGAGAAAGTGGTCGCTGACCAGTTAAATCTGTACCTGGAAAAAAATAACATTTCAGATACTTTTCAGTCGGGCTTTAGAAAGAACTATTCCACCTAGACAGCTCTGCTAAGAGTTTCTAATGATGTGCTCCTGGCTGATGACTCGGACCGGAACACTGTCTTAGTGCTTTTAGACTTTAAATCTGCTTTTGATACTGTAGATCATAACATTTTCATTGAACGTCTTCACAATGAGTCTTTCTGGGTCAGTTTTAAATTGGTTTAGTTCATATCTTAGTAGAGGAATTTTCAATGTAGTTGTCGGTTCCTCAACCTCTGCTATTGAAACATAATTTGTGGCGTTCCGCAGGCTTCTGTACTTGGTCCTATTTTATTCATCCTATATATGATTCGTCTTGCGAGACTTAAAAGTCAGTTCAGCCATATCTCATATCACTTCTATGCAGATGATAACCAGCTTTACTGTTCTTTTGCAGAAAATTATTATAACAAACTACAAAATCTGCTGGATTGTTCAACATTAAAACATGGCTGTGTAATAATCATTTACTCTTAAACACAGAGAAAACTGAGACATTGATCATTGCCTTAAGAAATAAACTTCCTTCCATCAGACAACAGCTTGGTTCTCTTCACTCTTCTGTCCAGTTGAAGTCTCAGGGTGTTGATTTGACAAGTCTATGTTGCTGGAAGGTCACTCAAAACAGATAATAAAAACTGTTTTTATCCTCTGAGGAATGTGGTAAAATTAAAAAGCATTCTGTCTTGATCTGACAAAAAATTGTACATTCTTTTGTTTCTGCTCTGCTCAGTTACCTATCAAGTATTGAATCGATTTTAAAATTTGACCTTTAGTTTTTAGAGCCTTGAATGGTCAAGCCCTGTCATACATCTCTGACCTTTTAACCCCCTACTCTTCAGCCCGATCCCTGAGGTCTTCCAACCAGCATTTCTTAAGCGTTCCAAAAACCCACTTTAAGACCGGAGGAGATGTCTCCTTTCAAGTCGTTGCTCCTCGTCTTTGGAACTCCCTCCCATTGTCACTGCGTCAGATTGACTCTGTTGAGTGTTTTAAACCACAGGTCAAGATCATTTTACTCAGGAGAGCTTTTTAGTTCAGTCCTTGTTTTACTACTTTTTGTTTCCAACAGACGTGTTTTAAAAACAGACTTTTTTCATATTTAGTTGAAAAACTCCCAAAACTTTAGATGAACATTTTGCAGATGAGTTCCAGTACGGCTTCTCCACCATGCTAGCAGACAGTCACATTACATATCATCATTGATTGTGAGGCTTTTGTAATATTCTTGATTTCATATTCATTATATTTTTTATTCAAATTTGTGACTATATTTAAAACAAAATTGTTTTTTCACAACTGTTTGAGTAAACTGAGCTTCAGTCTTATTTTTTTTCTTCTATAAAAAACTCTTATAGTTTTATGTCTGAAAAGAAACGTTTTCACTGGTACTACTCAATTTGTTTAGTTTATGCCATTGAAATCCAACTTTTTTTGCATTTTATAGCAATAATTACATCAACTCAGGTATATTTTTTTACTTTAATATGTCTTTAAAAATCACAAATCATCTCAGAATTTGTACTTGATTTTCAGACACAGGTCAAAAATATCAGTTTTGGATTCTCGTTACAGCCACAGCGTCTTCATCCTACTCTTTAGCAGGAGAGGGCACTGTGGAGCTGCAACACAACAACCACTGACTGTACATGAGACCTGGACTGAGTGACCCCTCCCCCCTCCCGAGCGTGGACTTCAACAAGCTCACTCCAGATTGGCAAGAGTGGTTGCCATAGAAACATTGACTCAGACCGACTCTGACCAATCACTTCTTACTGATGATGTCTGGCTCGAACATGGCAGTGTCTGTGTTGCAAAAAATGGTGACTTCATTGACTTCATTTGGTTAGAGCCTGAAGTAAACCATGTGATGACCTCACACTCACTCATTCCAGTTATCATATACAGCCAATGACGAAAACTGAAAGTGGGAGAGACGTTTAGCCTGAGCAACTGCAGATCAGCAGGGGTGATCTGAGCTCAAGCGACCCAGTTTGATTCAAATTGGATCTGAGAAGTAGAGGAAGCGTTTCCTGTTGAAAATAAGCTTCAAACAGCTAAGAAGCTGCAAAAGCAGCAGAGCCTGAAGAAGACCACATTTTTTAAAAAGTTCTCCGAAACAGCCAAAAAGATGACATGTGAAGTTCCATAATGGATGAACAGTGAACCTGTAGATGTTGTGTGACCTCTGTTTGCAGGAGCTGGTGAACCTGGACCCAGCAAAGTCAGCTGACCTGGTGTCGTGTCACTTCTCTGACTGTGTGAACTCCATAGTCTCAGAACTTCAGGCGAGTCAAAATGTGTGACTGGAATAAAAGTTGTTCTGAGTGTGAAAAACAGATTTTAGCATGATAAACACCATGCTGTCTTCTTGTCACACCACCGGTCTGTCTCCAGGATCAGCAGCTGCTCTTCAGCTTCCTCAGATGTCTGCTGGAGCCAGGGTAGGGTTCTCCAGCTCTGCTTCCTCTAAGCTGCCTGGTCCCTTTGTCTCATTTCCTTTTGGCTCTTGTGTTTCAGGGAAGGGTCTGGGCCCACCTTGTGTCCTGATCAGGACCTCCATGAACTCCTACTGGATCTGATGTGCCAGTTTGACCCCCAGCAGCTGCTGACCTTCCTCCACACATCTCAGCACTACAGACTGGAGGAAGCCATATTGGTAACCCCGAACTCACACCTCATGCGGTCTAGCTGCAGTGCGGCCGCCAGGCTTTACGTAACATGAAAAGTGCGAGAGGCATTTACACTGGATCCCGTCTGGTCCAGCCTCTGCAGTCCAGCCTCTGTCTGCGGCAAATCACGGCGGAATGAGGGTATATTTACTAAGAGGTCATATTTAAAAAGCGGGTTCTTGTGAGAACCCACGTGAGTTCAGAGGTCAGGGAGGTTTGCAGCAGAGCCTGCTGGCAGAAGGACTGCAGGCAGACCGTAGTCAGTGTGAGTGAACTGCTGTTGCTAGACCGCTCTGCAGCCGCACCAGAGCCAGACCGCATGCATTCTAGAGCAGGAGTGTCACACACCTTAGGAGAGAACAGGATGTACATTTACTAAACACTCAAATGAAAAACCTATTTAAAATTTAAATTTTAAAATCAAACTTTTTTTCATAAAGATGAATAAAACGATCAGGAATATTATTCCAGAGTAAACCAACTTAAACCTTAAGTAACATAAGATTCCCTCTCCGGTCCCCCTTCTTGAAAGGGGAACCACCACCCCTGTCTGCCAGTTCAGTGGTACAGTTCCCAACTGCTGCACGATGCTGCAGAGGCATGTCAGCCAAGACAGCATCCAGAGACTTGAGGCAGCAGTTTTACTGCATCACCGTCTGTCATTTCAGTGCAGCTTCATGTCAGGTACAAACACCAAAGAAACCACAGAAAATGTAAAATACATATTATATGAAAATAAAGACATGTAATCAAAATGCCTACAATGTATAGTTAATAAAGAAGGACATTATTAGGATATGCTGAAAGGCACGGCATGACCCAGGAAATCATGGAGCGCTCATTGAGGCTGCGCTCCGTGTGTTCATTCATCTCGCAGCTTGCACCGTATTTGTAAAGAAAACACTCAAAATACAGTCATTTTGAGGTTAAAATGATTAGAAGTCCCTCCTATACACTACATTTAAAGAACAGATTAGTGAACACATTTTTATTTAGTTCCTCACGATATTTGGGATTGCTTACAGGTAAAGCACTGGCTCACCGTCTCCCCTGACCCCACGTTCCTGCTGAGACATGTTTCAATAAGGAACCACCAAACCCACCCCAACCCAAACCCGCAAAAATTATGTCCACCCACCCAAAGCTAGCTGTAAATTTAGAATCAGAACCGCTCACATGGACAGGAAATCTCCCATTTTCTTCAACACTGGTGTTCAGCCAGGCAGCTGACACACTGCATGATGGGATCTGTAGTTCATAGTTCCCAGCGGGACATATTGCTAGGCCATTAATACCAACAAAATAAAATGATGTTGTGTGTCGGATATAATTACATGGCAGGCTGGAGGTGGCGCGTGGGCATGGACTTTGACACTAGAGTCCATCAAAGAAGACTTGTCTCACTTATTTCATCATTTTTTCACCACTATGTAAACCGTTACTCTTTTCCAAACATCCCATGATCCACTGCAATGTTTTAGACAGTATCTGTGCTTTTTATTTTAACAAAGCCAGGAGAACCACTGGGTTCAAACAGATGAGAATTGAGTTTGGTTGAGATGATGAGAGAATCCATGAACTCTTTATGGATTTTACATTCCTTAGCTTTCACTCTCCTGTCTGTAAAGTTTTATTTAGCTACCTTATGCACAAACACATAAAACAGGAAGTCAAACAGGAAGTAAAAACATGACGTTTTGGACTTTTTTAGTGTTGCCCCTCTGAATGTTCATCAACGTTGTTGTCTCTAGATAGCGGAAAAGCACGGCTGCATTGAGGCGCGAGCGTGTCTGCTGGAGAAGAAAGGCGACATTCATGGAGCGTTTGCTGGCCTGCTGCAGGTAAAACTCCTGAAAGAAGAAAAACACGTGAAAGGACGCTCTGTTCAAGCTTGTGGGCTGATAGTTCTTCGCCATGGTTGAAGATTCATTGGTTTTGGACTGTTGCTGTTTGGCTGAACTTGTCGAGGATTTTGTTTCTACTCTCTGAAGATGCTGCAGGACGGGTTGCACCACTTTGCTTCTGAGAGTCTCACAGAGACAAACGACAGTCCCGAGCCTTGTGAGTCCCTGAACAGAGTCCAGGAGAGCCTGGACGTCATTATCGCCTTCAGTCATCGGAACTGTCCCAGCCTGGACCAGGAGCAGAGGAAGGTAGTTAGCGTGTCTGTGACGGACAGGAGACATTCTTCTCCATGTGTCTTGTTCTTCATCCATCTATTTGGTTTTCAGACTCTGTGGTTTCCGATTCTGGATGCTTTGATGGCTTGTCAGAAGGAAGTGAAGAGGCCCACAGCCTCCTTTGAGGGTAACAAACACACACTGGTTTTCTCTTATCCCATTGGTTCCACATTGTTCTGATGGGGTTTCCTTTCATTAATATGAATATTTTGTTGTAGTTCGACTTAAACACAAAATTGAATCAGTTTCCTGGAGAAGTCGAAGATCTTCTTAATGCTTAGATTTGTGGCGTGAAAGGGCAAGCTAAACTTTCAAGAAAAGATCAACAGAGGATCTGATAGATTACTCTGGCCACCACTGAGCAGGAGCTCTCATCTTCTTCGTTCATTCTTCTCCCTGTAGAGAAGCACTTTCACAGACATGATGATGATCATAAGTAACTTACAGAAGCTGGGATGAAGACACAGTGGTCCCTTGTGTTTTGTAAAACACAATGAAAACAAACATCTACTGAATTCATTTTGTACAGCAGAGTCAGCACAGAGGAGATTGATTAAGAATGGTTTTCAGCCAATCAAAATGCAGAACAGATTTCTCTATAAAAAAAACCAAACAAAACCAAACATGCATAATTGCACTGAAGAAAATCTGTGAAACAGTGCAAGGTGAACCATGATAAAGCAAGAGGAAAAACTGCACTCTTTATACCAAACTGTCAATCAAATCTTCTATCTGAGCAGCGTCAGCTCATTGTTCTGAACCGAACAACAACAATATGATGACTTTAGTCCTCGTCATGCTTTTGCCCTCACTCACAATTTACAACAGAGCTCAGAAAATGTTTTTTCTGCTTTGAACTTTGAGTGTCTTAATACTTGGAGTTTGGAGCAGTGTCTTCTGACATTCTTTACAGAAAAAATCAATTGCACACATTCACTGGACATCTCACGCCCTCCCCTCTCGTGTTCACACAGGAAGTACCTGCTGGTTCCAAGAAACCAAAATCCCATAGACTTCTACTGAGAAATAAACAGATTTGTCAGAATAAAATTTCTTGCTCTGAAACCTTCTTCTTAACCTTCTTCTTAACATCTACTTCCTTTTCCTATTTTTTTTTATTGCAAGTTTTTCATGTTAAACACTGACCAATCAGACGCCTCAGTAAAAGCATGTGGTGCCCGCTGGCCCCACCTCGAACATTTGATTGACAGTGGGAGGGGTGCAGAGTTCAAACAAACTCTCTTATGATTGGCGACTGTAGTTCCCCTAAAAACGGGACTCAGACGGACTCGAACCAATCACTGTCGACTGGATTCAAAATGACTGCGCCTCGTTTTGCTACAGCTGCAGGTAAGGCCTTTTCAAGGGTGATGTTACACCTTGATTCGTCCAGGCATAAGATTTGTCAATGATTGCACCAGAAAGAAACTTTCAGTAAAAAGCTGAAGTGCAGCTAGTAAGCAGTTAATCCCTGGGACCAGGCTTAGACAACTGTGGGAATTCAATCACACCACGTTTTTATATATCGGAATAGAGCTGTGAAAGAAAAAGCCTGGAGCAACACAGACATTTCCACCAAACCTCTTTCTGCTGCTGTAGATGAAAGAACCTATGGGTAAAAGGTTTCCAAAGAGTTGCTGATCTTAGAAACTGAACTTTGGATGTTGACTCCACCACCTCATTTGGTTGGATGTTCCAGGTTTAAAAGAGATGACGCTGAAGGTCCTGAACTGCATGAGCAGCTTCATTTCTCTGCCGGCCATCATCCAGCAGATCCTGCAGGTGAGACCGTCATCTGCAGTGAATTCTTGGGGTTACACCAGTACATGTGAAACAGAATGGGATATTGTTATGAACTCTGCACATTTTCCTTCAAACATCACATTTTCTTGTGAAAGTCCAACACATAGTTTTGGTTTTGGTCTTTTTGTGTGAGTTCAAGGGCGTTGGAAGAGACCCAGCACCTATCCCCACAGCACAAACATCCTTTTTTGGAGATGTGCTGGATTTCGCTCATGGTGCTGCAATCTATGACACATCAGTGAAGTTCAAATGTATAAACTTCTACAATCAGTAGATTTCTTAGCTGCTTAATGGGGACAGCACAGGAAAATAATCTTCCCCGTGTTGTGCTCAGGAGGGTGGGACTAAAACTTTTATCTGTGGATCCTTCAGAAAAAGAGTTTTGCTCATAAAGTCCTTTCTGACCTTCCGGCTCATCTATTCTTGTCCATCAGGATCCAGTATATGGAAGAGGAAAGCTGTCCGAGATTCAGGGACTCATTCTAGGAATGCTGGATACCTTCAACTACGAGCAGGTGAAAACTTGTCCATGTTTGTGTCCGTTATTAGCGATGAAAAGGATTGTTGTTGACAAACGTTTCTCAGATATGAGAGCATAGATCAGTTACAGGTTAGTAGCTGGTTGCTACTAGCAGGCAGACCGGGTTTAGAAAAAGAATTAACGGAAGAAGTTTAAACTTTAACCTAGAAAGTGAGACATGTTTGAAAGTAAGATGAATGTTTGCCTTTGCAGCCCTGTGGAGATGATTGGAATTTTTGGAGATGTTTGTCTCTTACAGGCAAAAAATAATTTTATCAAAAAATGTCTTAATGTAAAAAAGGAAAGTCTTATTGAAAGGTTAAAATATTGGTATCTACTCAGTCCAGTTCATTTGTTACCCAATCCTCTCTGGACTCACAGTGTCACCATCACCTCCACCCTGTTATCCTTTCTCTCACTCTTTGATCCTTCTTCTCTCTCTTTAATCTTTCATTTCACTTTCTGATCCTCCCACTCACTCTTTGATCATTCCTCTCACTCTTTGATCCTCCCACTCACTCTTTGATCCTTCTTCTCACTCTTTGATCATTCCTCACTCCTTGATGTCACTCTTTGATCACTCCCCCCACTCTTAAATCCAGCTTTCACTCTTTTATCATTCTCACTCATTGATTCTTTCTCTCACTCTTTGATTTTTCCTCTCATATTTTGATTCTTCATTTCACCCTTTGATCATTCCACTCTTTCTCTGATCATTACTGTCACTTTTTAAAATCCTTCTTATCACTCTTTGATTCTTACTCTCACTCTTTGATGATTTCTTTTACTTTTTATTCCTTCTTCTCACACTTTGATCACTCCTCACTCTTTGATTTCACTCTTTGAGTACCCCTCTCAATCTTCAATTCAACTTTCACTCTTTTATCATTCTCACTCTTTGATCCTTCCTCTCACTCTTTGATGATTTCTTTTACTTTTTGATAATTACTCTTTTTGATCCTTCCTTTCACTCTTTGATCCTTCATCTCACTCAATGGCCACTGCAGTCTAGTGTCAGATGGAGGTGGGTGGGGTGTTAGTTGATTGACAGGTGGATGAACCCTTTACTAAACGTATACCGTATACCTTCCAATAGTAGCCTCTGAGTCTTTTCCAAAAATCTGGCAGCTAGCCTGACATTTATTGGAGACCAGCTACTATTGGAAGATATACTGTACGTTTTACTTTAACAAACCCATTTTCAGATATTTTGTTTAAGGATTGCCCAGTTAACTGTGGTCAAAATGGCCAACTCACCTCTTGCTTCATTTTTGCTGCTCAGAATACATGTGTTCATGGTTTTAGAGGATCTTTATCATCATCCTTTTCACATTTTTCAGACTTTACTTGAAACGACCACCAGCCTGCTGAACTATGACCTGCACTGGTCTCTGGCTCACCTGCGTGCCGCTGTCACACGGGGACTCCACCCACTTCAAGACCACTGCAACATCTGCCTGCAGCACTACAAGAGAAGGCCAGACTCTGGGGAGGAAGTTGTTGTGTTCAGGTACCTCCAGGCATTGTAATAATAAATTAGTAATCACACATCTGTGTGATTCTTGATTGTGCAGCGAGATTGAAAAAAGAAAAATTATGCCTTTTATATGGGTCAGCGGGCCGGGCCAAATCTGGAGGAGGGCCGGATCCGGCCCGCGGGCCATAGTTTGGGGACCACCTGGTTTAGAGCAGTGGTTTTCAATTCCAGGTCTCGAGGGCCGGCCTCCTGCTGGTTTTCCAGAAACCCTGCCTTATCTGCTGTTACCTGGATTACCTGAATCAGGTGTGTTTAGCCAATATGAGCTTCAATGGCAGGTTGGTTGGAAAAGATGTTGGACACCAGCCCTCGAAGTCTGGATTTGGGCACCCCTGGTTAAGCGTAACACCCCCCTCCCTGGACAGTAAAGGTCTGTTGGTAATGGAGCCAGTCTAACTGCAGAGAGATATTCAGATGAGTCTGCACCAGAGACAATCTCAGACGCCCACAGTCTTTAATTGAAGTCTGGGTCCAAATTGACTCTCCTGGTTTATCAGACATTACCTTCAGGATATGAAGGTGGAGAGGACCGAGCTGTCCTGAAATCAACCTGGTAAACATCTGTGGGATTAGATTAGATGTTCTGTTCATACCTGAATGACTAAAAACCCCTGCTGGACTGGACCATTGGACAAATTTTAAAACTGGACTGCATTTCAAAGGGCTTTCCAACAAAATAACCATTTGACCAATGGAATTGTTTAAAGCTATCACACTGATTTACTACTTTTTGTGCCAGGTTTATCTGAAGTCTTGTTTTCTGTTGTTGTTCTTTTTCCTGCTTCTCTGTTAAGAACTTTAAATTGCTTCTGTGTATGAAGCTTAAGTGTCAAAGGGAAAGTGATCTTTTCGCAGCACTGCATCTCTCATAAACCTGTATCTTTGCAGCTGTGGACATCTGTATCACCGGTCATGTCTGCAGCAGAAAGACTGTGGTTCCAGCTTGGCTTCAGAGCTGCAGCAGTGGAGGTGCTATAAGTGTTCCTCCAGCCACATGCTGAAGAGAGGTCCTTCAGGGAGACCCAGCCGGATCCGCAGCACCTCTCTGGCTCAGGTTTGTGATGTTTTATGTTGAAAATGAACCTGTCAACGTGCACACGTGCACTGGCTTTGCCATTAGGTTATGTTTTTGGTAATAATGTCGACTAACAGACAGGAAATGTGTGAAACCAAACCTCTCCTATGTCCTCTTGTATACCAACGGTCCAAACAGTAGTTCAAATATTTTAACCATTTTCTCTCAAATTTGAATGATTTTGTTGCGTATAAAGATCAGACACACCAAGGAATACAACTACAAACCTTGATGAAATTATTAGAGACAATTATAGACGCTGCTGTGAACCACAGACACAGCCTGGCTCAAGGTATTGTCAGGTGACAAAGGAGGTGCAGGCAAGCCCAAGACTCAGTTTGTAAACATGCAGTATAAAAGCCGTGTTGGATTAATACAAGAAGCTTTTTAGAAGTGCATGGATGCTAGCAGCTCTGGCCCTGGATGTACAGTAAGCAACCCTCATAGAGGAGTGCAGCCAGGCATGGAGAAGAAGCTTCGTATGCTAGTGAGCAGCACAGCTGTACACATCGACTGTACATGAGAACTGGACTGAGTATCCCCTCCCGCCTGGCGTTCCAAAAGGAAGTACCTGCTGCTCCAAGAAGCCAAAATCCCGCAGACTTCTATGTAGAAATAAACAGCTGTTACTCAGTCATTGCATTTGTCACCGTTCAACCGTTTCTGCTCTGATACCTTTTTCACAAGATCTTGAAATTCCTATTTTTTAATGAAACTTTTTCTGTAGTGCAAGTTATTCAAGTTATAAACTGACCAATCAGATGCCTCAACAAAAGCATGTGGTCTCACATCAAACGTTTGTTTGACAGATTCTCCTGTTTGGTGAGTGTGGTTGCCATAGAAAGGATGACTTTTATTTTTTTTTCTTTTGAGATAAAACAATCCCTCTTGACGGTGTAAAAGTTAAGCTTGGAAATCTGTTATTAAAGTAAAACTTCTTTAAGCCACTTTGTTAGTTGTATTTTGATGTTTTACTGCTACACAGTGTCAAAAATTTATATGACAATGAGGCTTTTCAGAGCAATTATTTGGTTGCTAATTAATGAATTACACGTCATAATGAATTGAATGCACAAAACTACCTTCAAAAAACAAAAAGAATAACAGGACATTGGGTCACACGTCTTCTCTCTGTGCTGCAGACTCATGTTGCATCAGGCCATCACGACCCAGCAGCAGCAACGCACAAGAAAAAGGTACCGTTTATCCACCAAGCATTCAGCCTCCCCCCTTCTATCACTGTAAAAATAATCTTTTACCAAGAAGAGTTTGTGTTGGCTGTGATTTTCATTTTTCTTAGATGTAAAAAAATCAAAATGAATCAGATGAACAGGTAGCTCATGCATGCGTAGCTTAGGGACAGATGGCAAAGCAAAAGAAAGGAATTCAGTTTCACTGTGTCACTTAAGACACAAACAAACACCGACCGTCAGTGTTCACCCCTCCCTCGAATGACAGTTCAGAAAGTTCCAAATAGGAAACACAAACACTTCAGACAGAAAACACGTCAGAGACGCTTTTTTCAGATCTGAATCAGCAGCTGTTCTTGTTCACTTTAGTTCATCTGAAAAACAACAGCACCATCAATGAAGACAAAGATTTTTCTGTTGTTCCTATTGTCAGGGGTCGTTGTGTTGTTGTGCTCAGGTTCTGGCTGCAGCCATGTTGGACCTACAGCAGCAGCAGTCCTGGGATCTGACCCGCTGCCTGTTCAGAGGACCGTCCAGGGTACGCACTCTGCAAACTGAAAAGAAAACCTCCTGCCTTTGAGAGACTTCTCTCCTGACGATGAAATGATGTCTGGATTCAGTCAGAGATCATCTGTGACAGACTGGGGGGCATGACACCTTTCAAGTGTTTCCCATTAGAGTTGGGGGCAAATGGCAGCATGAGAGCAACAAGTTGCAATAAAATACCAGAGACCAGATCAGATCCCTGTCAACAAACTCGACCACTTCTGCTGGTTTGGTCTTTTATTCTGTTGAGGTTTTTACACTTTCTCTGCACTCCTTTGTCCTGCAGCTGTCCATCATCGCTGAGCCCTCCCACGGGGACGCCACAGACAAGACCGCCCTTCAGCCCCCAAGTCAGGAGGGCAGCAACACTTTCTTCCTCAAGCTGGCCCCCCCGCCTCTGTTTGAGGACTAGAAGCTGGTGATCCACAAAAACTGGACAGAAGATGTTCCTGTGGAGGATCTCCTCACGTCTGTGTCAATTCAGACAGTTTTTATGTTTGTTCCTCTGGATTTCTGCAGTAAAACAAACACAAGTTGTTTTATTTAACAAAAGACTTCACAAAACTCCATTCTTTTAATAACCGTCCAGGATTTTTGAAGAGTTTTGCTACATTATGAAAGGATTAATGACTGGAGACTGCTATTAAATGTGAGCTCCTCTTCTGCTGTCCTTCATTTAAGATGAACTGAACTGGAAATTCAGCAGGTAAGCTTAGTAGAACCAACCGGAACCCACCGTCTCCCTTATCAGATCATCTTGGTAATCAGAATGGCCTGTCTGGAGGCGTTAATCCTCATCCATGAAAGTTTTCTAAAGATTTTCTCAGAAAATTCTGTTTCATCTTGATGAGTTGTTAGCAGTTTCTGGTAAAAGGATTCTACATCCAGTGTTGGGGGTAACAGATTACAAAGTAATGAATTACTGTAATTTCATGACTTTTGTCAGTAACAGAGTAACATGATGAATCTCAGTTTTACATTTCTGTCATTCGTTACAGTTACTGGACTTTAGACACCCTCGTTACTTCATTACTAAGCTTTGGTTGGCTCTGATGTTTTCTCTCTGTTAGATGAAACGAAACAGAGATTAATAAAAAAAACAGAGCGAGTTATGCATCTACGTACACACACGTGCACGCAGAGTCACGGATCGGTCAAAGTACAGTCATGCACTCATTGCTGCAGTTGCAGTGATTTGCAAACTGGCTCAAAGATGAGACGAAAAGAGACGCTGTCCTGAAAGGAGTCCTGTCATCTCCACAGAGCAGCAGGTGATCAGCAGAGCAGAGATCCACACCGTGAACTGATGTGTCTGTTAGGAAAGAAACGACTCTAAAGTCGCCCTTTGGAGGGAAAGACCAGATCTGGATCCGTCCTGGGAGTCAATATCTCTAAGCTGCACGTGACCAGTGGTCAATATGAGCTTACACTCCACAGAGAGAGGGGGGCTGACAGACAGAGAGAGGGAGAGAGAGACTGGTACAACTTAGAATGGGTTCAATAAAGTCAGAATGAACATGGAGGCGTTTAGAGTTCTTTGTGTTTTCAAAAGACTGACTTAGATTAAGATCTGATTGACGTGAATGTACAGATGAATGTACAGATGAATATGATGTAACAGGATTTTCCACATGTGACTCTGAGCTGTAGCACAGACCACATGTGTAGTAACTTCTTTTTGTGTCATTTTTCAGACTAGTCTGAATTCAAATGAAGTCAAGTTATGTCTTGAACCATGTTCATTTTGCACAAGGTTCTTGCTTTAAAAATATAGTTTTTATTTTATTTAAGTACCTTTATTTAACCAGATCCAGTCCTATTTAGTTTAAAAATCTCTTTTTCAAAGGAGCTCTGATAAATGAAAGGCAATAAGATCTTGTTTATGTGAAGATGTTCTTTCTTTGAGAAGTTGTGTGAGTGGAAACAAAGGAAAGAAAGGAGTAGTGAATTACTTTTTCAAATAAGTAATGAGTAAAGTAATTTTATTCCAATTTTGATCCGGTAAGTAATCAGTTACTTTTTTTAGAAGTAACTTACTCAACATGTCTACAAACGCAGGGGTCTGCAGGCTGAAGCTCCGGGGCCCCGTGCATCTCTGTCATCCCTCCATTGGGGTTCTTTGGCTTTGAAGGAAGTGGGTTTGCGGTTTTGGTTGTGTTTTTTTTAGTTGATTTCTTTTTGTCTTTTCTGTTTAGATTTTTAACATGCCAGGTTACTGCGCAAAAAGATGGTTAAAGGTTAGATCTTATGTCTGAGAGGTTTATTGTTAGAATAATCGTAAAAGAACATTTTCTTAACTTCTGCTGCACAACAGTGTCTATTTCAGGCAAAGTTCTTAGAGCAGAAAATTACATTTACAGGTGGTTATAAAAAAAAATCCACATCAATGTTGTCTTGTTTATATTTAATAGTAATAAGAAAAAGGACATGAAGGCACTCCAAGTCATCAATTTAAAAGTTAAATTTATTTTCATTTTTAATTTAATGAATCTGCTGCAGCAGGAGGGTCTCGTTTGACACTGGGCATATTTTATTTTGAAAGGACCTTGTTTGTTGCTGTCAACAGTAAAACAAAGTTAAGATTGTTTTATATATATATTAAAAGAAAAATCTTTATAATTCATTTATACGTGCTTCTAAGCTACAGTTTCTAAATTACTGGCTAAATAGCCACCAAAAGTATTTCTCTAAATGGCAGTGTGGGATGTCACAGCTCTTGGTGTGTTTTGTAAGAAACTGAACGGAATGGCTTTTATGGCATTAAAGGTTGCAGAGCTCTGTACAAATGTGAGAACACCACATTATTTTACCACAGAGACACGGCCTGCTCACGGTGGCGCACGGTGAGGTGGGAAGGTTCCAAAAGACAAAATGGATTTTTTCTTTACTCTGGCAAACCGGATTTGTTCTGTAGTCTGCAGGGGTTTAGACAAAAGTCTTCATTTAAAATAATCTTTTTAAAACAATAAATCCTCTTCTTACATTATGATTCTTTGGGATGCTGGAGGTGCATTTTGTGAAAAGAATGTTAAAAAGATCATTAAAATAAAAGTAGAAAAACCCTGTAAAATATAAACCATCACAAAATAACCTTCTCTCACTGGCCTCTTTATATTAATGGTCTAGTCTCGGGTTGGGCCCCTTTTTCCTTCAGAACCGCCTTCATCCTTCGTAGCAGAGATCCACTAATGTTCTGGAAACATTCCATCCGTGTTGAAGTGGCAACATCACAGCTGCTGCAGATTTGTCGGCTGCACATCCATGATGCAGATCTCCTGTTCCACCACATCCCAAAGGTGATCTATTGGGTTGAGATCTGGTGACTGTGGAGGTCATTAGAGTCCAGCTGTCATGTTGAAGAAACCAGTCTGAGATGATTCCAGCTTGATGACATGGAGCCTCATGCAGCTGGAAGTATTATCAAAGGATGGTACTCTGTGGTCATGAAGGGATGGACAGATCAGCAACAATACTCAGGTAGGCTGTGGTGATGGAACCATGATCAACTTGTACTAAGGGGCCAAAAGTGACTAGAAATCATCCCCCACACCATTACACCACCACCACCAGCCTGAACCGTTGAAACTAAACAGGATGGATCCATGTTTTCATGGTGTTGATGCCAAATTCTGACCCTACAGCAGAAATGGAGACTCATCAGACTAGACAACATTTTTCCATCTTCTATGTCCAGTTCTGGTGATCCTGTGTGAACTGTAGCCTCAGTTTCCTGTTCTTAGCTGTCAGGAGTGGTACCGGTGTGTTCTGCTGCTGTGGTCCGTCTGCATTAGGGTTGAAGGTTTGTGCGTTCAGAGATGTTCTTCTGCAGACCTCAGTGGTTATTTGAGCTCCTGTTGTCTTTCTATCAACTCTATTTTCTCTGTTTCTGACCATTCTCTGTAAACCCTAGTTGTGGTTGTGGGTGAAAATCCCTGTGGATCAGCAGATCAGCCCGTCTGACACCAGCAACCATGCCTGTCTTCCTCTTTTTGATGCTCGGTTTAAACTGCAGCAGATAGTCTTGACCATGTCTACATGCATAAATGCAGTTGCTGCCATGTGATTGGCTGATGAGAAATTTGCAGTAAGAGCAGTTGGACAGGTGTGTTATTAATGAAGTAGCCATGCAGTGAGAGTATGTGACGTAGGATTTTCTCCTTATAAGAAGTACCAGCTGGGTTCCCTCTGCTGCACGATAGGTGTTGCTGTTGAGCTGCTCATAACTACGGACACTCATCCATAGTTATAAATGCAGATGAACTATGCATAAAACAAACAAGTCTGACCTTCAAATTACACGAAATGACCTGTTCTTCTCAGGACAGGAAACGGAGCATCTGAGCACCTTGAAGAGGTTTGGTCTGAAAGTCTCACTGCAGAGGAAAAGTTTCACTCTGCAGATAAACCTGGAAAAAAACCCAATTTTTTAAATTTTACTATTTAAAAACGGATGTTGTATTGAAGGAAATAACCATCTTTTTCTTTGAAAAAAGGATTGCATTAGCGATGTTCTGTTCCCAGGATACTGCTTGTGTTTTGTTGTATGTCATAAAGCTTTTCACAGCTTTTTAGTTGAATTTCGTTGTTGTTTTGGTGTTAAAGCTGCATTAGAAAGTCATTGGGTAACAATGACCCATCACTGGGAGCTCAGATGATCTTAAGGTGTTCCAGTTACCGTTTGTTTTTTTGTGTTTAGTGCTTTTGATCAACAAGCTGTGTAAAACGAGAACCACCATGCAGTGAAAGACAAACGGACACGGAGGTGAAGCACGCTGATGCACAGCAGAAGCACTTTGGAAGAGGAGCTGATGTCCTCTGACAGCAGAGCAGCTCTGTGTCTTCTCTGAGCAAGGCTGGAAAGCTGGAATGTTATCTCCTGCCATTATGTAATGGGAAAAGGCCTGTCATCGGATCTGTAATCCTTCTAGGAGAAAGAATGCCGAGCTCCGCCCATCTTCCAGCAGTGGACCCTGGGAGCAGACGCGTCCAGTGTCACGTCTGTGGGGCTGTGAACAGGGACAGAGTGAGGTTAGCAAGAGTGATGAGGAGAGAGGAGGACGTGGAGTTTTCTGTGTCCAAGTGGAATACACTTAAGTCCAAATCTGGACAGGATGGGAGATCTGGACTTCTGGATCAGGGCCCAGAGCTCAGAGAAAATTGATGGTGTTTATGTTTTAGGGAATTCACTACCAGGGAATTCTAAAGGCGAGCGGGATGAGAAAGGATTTCTATTAATATTAGCGAAATTCTTCTGTATGATGTTGAAGGGAGAACAAACACGGATGTGTCGTTATGAAGAAACTTTTTCCATTTCTGCTCTCCACCTGATCCAGTGACATCTGAACACCTGCTATGGTTTACTTCAGTTTGGTTTGTGCCAAAGCTCCTGGTTCAGGAGCTGCACCGGAATATGCTCCGATACCGCTCGCCATTGTTGTTGCACCGCCAGTGTTAGGTTGGAGGTGTGAGGGGCTGTAAGATAGCAGGAGAGAGTGTGTAAACAGATGGATGACAGGAAGTGTGGCAGACTTACTGTACCCCAACAGTCCTGCCCACATCTCAGAGCTCTGCTCTGCAGACACCTTGTTCTATAGGAAACAACAGGCTTTTTGGCTAAAACTTGCCTGATCATAATTTAAAGCCCCCCAAGATTTGTATCATTATTGACAAAGATTAATAAATCATTAACTGAAGTTTCTTTAAACATTGCAAAAATCCATCCATCCAATTCCTAAATCCGTTCTATCCTTTACAGCTTCACAGGGATGCTGGAGCCTAACCTGGCCCTCATAGGTGACGGCCGGGCACACCCTGGACAGGTCAACAGTCTGTCGCAGGACCACAACCACACATCCATACGCACTCGCATTCCCACCTAGAGTCACCAAAGAACCTGTGAAGTATGTTTTTGGACGGTGGGAAGAAGCCGGAGTCCCCGGAGAAAACCCACTCATGCACGGGGAGAACGTGCACACTCCACACAGAAAGGTCCCAGCTGGGACTTGAACCAGGGCCTTCTGGCTGTGAGGCAGGAGTGCAAACCACTTGCTTCAGTTGTTTGAAACACTCCAAACACAGTGTTCAGCTGCCGCTGTCGCTGGCAGGATGCTGCACAAAAGAAAGAAGATTACAGAACATTACATTACAGAACCACCTTTCTCTCGACCGGAGAAAGGTGGTTTGCCCTCTTTGGGTGGGTGGAGTGCTCCTTCCCCAGGTGGAGGAGTTTAAGTATCTTGGGGTTTTGTTCACGAGTAAGGGAAGATCGGAGCGTGAGATCGACAGACGGATTGGTGCTGCGTCCACCGTCATGCGGTCGCTGTACCGGTCCGTCGTGGCGAAGAGAGAGCTAAGCCAGAAAGCAAGGCTCTCAATTTACCGGTCGATCTACGTTCCAATACTCACCTATGGTCATGAGCTCTGGGTTATGACCAAAAGAACGAGGTCCCGGATCCAAGCGGCTGAAATGAGCTTCCTCCGTAGGGTGGCTGGGCGCTCACTTAGAGATGGGGTGAGAAGCTCGGTCACCCGGGAAGAGATTGGAGTAGAGCAGCTGCTCCTCCACATCGAGAGGAGCCAGTTGAGGTGGCTTGGGCATCTGGTTCGGATGCCCCCTGGACGCCTCCTTAGGGAGGTGTTCCAGGCATGTCCCACTGGGAAGAGGCCCCGGGGAAGACCCAGGACACGCTGGAGAGACTACGTCTCTCGGCTGGCCTGGGAACGACTCGGGGTCCCCCCAGAGGAGCTGGAGGAAGTGGCCGGGGAGAAGGAAGTCTGGGCATCTCTGCTTAGACTGCTGCCCCCGCGACCCGGTGCCGGATAAGCGGAAGAAGATGGATGGATGGATGGATTTGTAATAAACCAATCATAGATCTATGAAAGAACATTTCAAATCTAATTCCTAGCAAGTTTCAATAAAATGTTTTTAAATCATTTAGATCAAATGTAGGCAGAATTCCAGGTTAGATTCCCAGTTGTTGCTGTAAAATATAGTTTGTGCAAAAGCCTGATGGGTAGGTGCGTGCAGATTGATGCTTGGGGTTCATTTAGCTGATGAATTGCTTCCTGCTGTTCATGGATCTTGAAATAGAAGACATAATTATTAGTATTAAAGCCTCCACCAGCTCCATCCTAAAGATTTGTTTGTTCAGGTTATGTTTGACGCCTGGCCTGGCTGCATCCCGGCCCGCTGAGTGCTGCTATCATCCGTTAGAACTCAGGGAACAAACAAACTCGAGCAGCATTTCTGCACTGACGGACCGAACCAAGCAAACGTCGAGTGTGTCCTCACACGCACACGCACACACACACAGCAGCCGTGCAGAAACACTTTGCTGCATCAGTGATGCTTATCTCCAGCTTAGAGCCAAACAGAAAAATGCAGCAGTGAAACAGGAAACATGTGAAGGCTTTGATGGTTTGGGGGGGGGTAACAGACTGGACAAATGTTGTATAATAAAAGAATTACAGTCGCCAGCAGCATTGAATTGAAGTCAAAACCCACATCCCAATTTTCAGTTGATTTGATCTCCATAGCAACCGTTGGATTTCTTGGTCACCTGGCGCTGCCGGACAGATCTATGTAACTTTTAAAGAATCAGCAAAAACACTTTTTTAAACTTCCTTGGGGTTTTTGGTTAACCACATTTTTAGTGTTGTGGTGTGGTATGTCATTTTGACATAACTACTACACGCTTTTTCAAAGGGTTTGTGTGTATCTGCTCCTGATTCATCACAGTTTGGATAAATAAAAACTCAATTTAAACACCATTTAAATTTTTGTTTTCTTTTTATTCATCCTCCATCATGAGAAAAATGCCAAACGAACCTGTTAAAGGCCAAAAACACCATCGCCATTGAGGTGGGTCTTTAACTGCATCTATAGGATCAAAATACATGTGAACGTGAGGCTGTTGGGGGCTTGTTTAAACTGTGTACATGGGAGAAAGTAAATGGGTAATAAATCTCTGGAGCTCTGGGGTAAATACCCCCACCCCACCCCTCTGATCTGCCCCTCTAAAGGCAGTGGATCCTCTGAAACATGTTGAGAATCAGATCTGAATGCAGACGTCAATTATTTAGAAAGAAATGAGCTTGAGGCTCCGCCCAGCAGGCATGGACTGAGCTTGTCATCCGCTTTTCGTCTTTTATTGAGTCAGCCTGAGGACACGGGAGCTGCAGAAAGACAATTAGAGGGTTGAGTCCTGTGTCACAGCCCTGTTAACTGCTTCAATGGCCAATTCCATGTCCTGACCCCAGATCCAGGCTTCAGCTGGAAATGCCCCCCAGCTGTTGGTGGGGGGGGAGTGAAACCTGCGGCGGGCTGTAGGAGAAGTACCAGCCGGGTCTGTCAGGCATGCATTTAGATGCTCCTGCGCTCTTTATTTGCTTATCTGCACCATGCTGCTAATGAGTCAGACACGGTCATGTGGTGTCATGACGACCACATCAAGGCTGTCTCTCACGGCGTTGCTGTTTGCCAACATCACTTCATTCCACTGGCTGCTTCTAAACTCAGCTCGAGAAGGGAACATGTTTAGTAGTTTATGTCTGTTGTTGCAGTAGGTCTGTATGAAACCTGAGCAGAGCGTGTGATTGGCGCCACATTTGTTAGAAATCAAAGTCTGTTGGTCGCAACCATCAATAAAATTCCTAAATCTTTTCCTCCAATTAACTTCCTCTGCTGTTTCTTCTTGCTCTGTGGTCCCACTCTGATCATCTTTTATTTATCTTCAAAGCGTTCCCAGTGGTCTTTAAATGATCAAATAAAAAAAAACAAGCAGCAGGAGCTCAGTAAAAGTTCCCCTCTGAGCTGTGGGGCCTGCCTCCCCCTTCCCCTTCCCGTTACAGAGAGCTCTCTGTTTACATGCTCTCCCACTAGCTTACAGCCCCTCTCACACCCAACCTAACATTCAGTGCAGCAAAAATGGCAAGCAACATCAGAGCGATCCAGCCGTCCAGTTCTGATCCAGATTCCAGCTCAGACGAGGAAAACAAAGAAGTTCATGGATCTGTTCGTCTGGAAGTGGATGTATCAGAATGGATGAAGAACATGATGTTTAACGAAGCGGGTCTTTAAAGCGAGGCAGCGACTTGCCATTTACATGATGTAGCCATGTCCAGTTCATTTTCACTGTCCAGAATCCTGTACCAGAGATCGTAGTGGATTTATATCTGCGGCCCCTCCCCCTGTTTACGCCTGGACCAAATGTAGACATCACTTTACCTATTAACTGGCTCGAAAAACCCATTGACTGTACATGAGAACTGGATTAAGTGACTCCTCCCCCGTGTAGTGTCAAACAGAAAGTAACCACTGGTTCCAAGAAGCTACACTCCCACAGACTTCTATAGAGAAATAAGCTGCTGTTACTCCGTCATTCTATTGGTCAGAATAACCATTCTTGATACTTTTTTTAACATTTTCCTGGCAATCCTCATTTGTTTCATGATACTTTTTATTACGAGTCATTCAATTATATCATTATAAACTGACCAATCAGATGTCTCAATAAAAGTAGGAGGTCCCATACTGCACGTTCAAAGCGTTTGATTGACAGCCCTCTTTCAACTGGAGGGGGTGTACACTTCCAATAAGCTCCCTACTGATTGGTGAGAGTGGTTGCCATAGAAATGCGTACTTAGAGCAACTCGGACCAATCACTGCTTACTGATGTCATCTGACTCCTGTATGGCGGCATCCGTGTTGTGAAAAAGTGGCGACTGAATTGACGTCACTTGAATGAAGCTGGAAATAAATCCTTTTCTATGGATGACGTCACTCGTTCCAGTTTCCGTAGAATAGAAGTTCATCTGGTCCTGTAACGGGGATGGATGTGCAGTCACTGGCTCGTCCTCAGATGCTGTACTCACAAGTTAAGATCCAAAATACAAAGAAAAACTGGGATTAATGTTTCTGGGTTTTTTTAAAGGTTGAGATTTCCTCTTTATCAGCACCTTGGATTACAAACTGAGATGACACATGGTATCTTCACACCCCTGTCTTACCAAGAAATGTTTGCAACACAAGTGAGAAGTGAATTTAGCCTCTCCCCCCTGTCCAAGCCTGCAGGCATCAGACACCCAAACAGTTTACACGGCAAAAGCACAACATGTTTAATCTTGCACATAGCATCTGTCCTGCCTGCTTAACACTTTCCAACACATTTGCAGGAGCTGATAAACATTTACAGCACCGTGCTTGGCTCCCGCCTGGAGCAGCCGTATCTCCCTACATCATCTAAAGGGCTGACCTGTCAGGGAGGGGCTGCGCCAGTGCACATGGACGTGTGACTGACCTTTCACTCCCCGAAGTCATGCTTTGATTCATGAGCTGCAGGAGAGAGCAGTTCGTTCTTCAACTCCACCACAACATTTAAACTGTTTTACTCACAGTTTCAAAGGTCGGAACAAAGTTTTGCGAGAAAAATCACAAAAACGTTCAGAATTGATGCAAATTCCTGAAGAAAATGTCTGACTGGAGTTTAAAGTGACACGGAGAACTGTTCTCTGTGTGTTCTCTGGTCACAACAGTCAGACCCCGGACGGGATAGTGTTTAACAATCAGACTCCAGACATCATTTTTACAGCACCTGCACAACTAATCCAGTCTCTTCAAACAAACTGGACACACATGCATGGCAGAGAAACCATGACATTAAATTGATGTAAAAAACTGCAGGATGACAGGGTCATAAACAAAGCTATAAACTGGGATGTCAAGAGGAAAAGTTCTCACTGTGGAAATGGTAAATGGTGTATACTTGTATAGCGCTTTTCTACCTTCATTGAAGGCCCAAAGCACTTTACAGTCACAGACCCAGTCACCCGTTCGCACACACACACACACACACACGCACGCACACACACTGATGGAGGCTCCGCTGCCGAACACTGGCACCAACCTTCCATCAGAGACAATGTGGGGTTCAGTGTCTTCCCCAAGGACACTTCGATACATGGGCGGGCAAGGTGGGAATTAAACCTGCAATCCTTTGATCACAGGCTGACTGCCCTTTCCACTGCACCACAGCCGCGATTAATGAATAATGTCAAAGGATCTACTAATGAAACAACCTACACTTATTGATTTCTATATCTTCTATGTATTCTATAAGTAAATTATCTTTCATAATTGATTTATTGTTGCCTCTTTCTATACTTGATCTGAAGAAACGACTTGTCTGATGAAAATAGTCAGCATCTACTTCATATTTTAATGATTTTGATCTTTTTGTTTTGTTTTGTCTTTGTTAAATCTTTCCTTGTTTTGTCTTTAATTACTGTTATTGTTTAAAAAAAGAGAGAAAATCATTATTCATTATTCTCAATTATTATTATTTTTGCATAAGCTCCAATCAAGTCTAAAATAATGTTGTATTTATATGCAAAGCAGTCGGACTTATTGTTACTCAAGGCCCTGAAATGTGATTAGTGTCAAAGGATCTACTAATGAAACAACCTGCACTTATTGATTTTCTATATCTGATTAAAGCAAATGATCTTTCAGACATAAATGATTTATTAATGCCTCTCTCTATACGTGATCTGAAGAAACGACTTGTCTGATGAAAATAGTCAGCATCTACTTGATATTTAATGATTGTGATCATTGTGATTACTCAAGGAGGTTTAATTACCCGTATTACTGTCAGAACAGTATAAAAACCTGATTATTAGTTATGAACTGGTTGATATCTAATGTAAAGTAAATGGTATGGTCGAGTCGGGGTGGGATTATATAAGTTCGCTTCCTCCCACTCCCTTTCAAGCAGTCAATTACCTGATGTATAGTTATCCTATGTTTGACATGACTACTGATGCAAATCTTTGTTGTTTTTGATTGTGTTACACATGTCTTGTATATCTTGTCTGCTTGAAATAAACCATTTCAATCAACCTGAAAAAGATTGCATTTGTGATGTAGAAAATACGCTGGGCAGGTCACAAGCTCCTTGCTCCGCCCCATTCAAGACTGAATCCATGGACGTCTTTGTTTTCCTCGTCTGATCTGGTATCTGGATCAAAGCTGTACGGATGGACGGCTCCGTCGCATTGGAAATGTTGGGTTCGGGGTGTGAGGAGCTGTAAGCTAGTGGGAAATGGAGCAGAGCTTACCCTCGCCAGCAGACCCACCCACAATTCTGAGGTAAGTTTCTAATGAACTCCGACTGCTCTGCAGAAAATACGTCCTGGAAAACCAAACAGGTTTTTGATTTGGGCTAAAAATGGAACAAGTGAGACTTTCATTATGTTTACAAAGAGAAGAATATGAGTCTGAGTGTTTTATTTTACCTTTTAAATAGCATTTGTTTAATCTGTTTGTTTTTTTCTAGCTTTCACAGGCAGCATACCCCATGGAAGGTTGAGCCTCTAAAGTCAGTTATAATGGAACAGAATCAGTGATCATGGAGGACATAGACAAAGACTTGGTCTTCATAAAATGTCATAAAGTTGCTTGGAGTTTGCTCCACTCGACCAAACAGCATGGCAAACATTTGCCTACTGTGCACATTTGAGTGCTAATAAACTGAATCCAGGTTAAATAAAAAGAAAAGCCATAAACAACAACCTCTGTTAACATTTGTGAGAGCAGACAGCACATCGTTCAGTTTTTGCTCTCCAATGGGACATTTAACAATAACTGGAAAGTTCTCATTCTGCCCCCAGTGGTCTGTTGAGGAACTGTTCTATTTGTCAAGTTTGAGGTTTCCATGCAGAGCGCTCATCCAGGAAACACACATGCATTTCTTAAAATGCTCACAAAACATACATTTATTCTTATCCTGTCCAACAGTGATGTCATCATGTTAGAACTGGGGAGTATTATCATAATGAACTAAAAAGAGCCAATCAGACTGATTTATACTGCTGGAGCTTCTCACCCAACATGTGTAAGCAGGATATCATACATGGTATCATATCCAACTCAGCTTTCCCAGCAAATAGAACGAGGGAGTACTTTCACTAAAAGTTTTACAACTAGTGACAACAAATATTTTCTTTCTCGTTGCTCCCTAGATCACTGCAACGCCTGGTCAGTAACAAAGAGCAGGGTTAAAAATCACAATGAAGATGTGGGAAAAAGTAGAAGACGCTGCACTGAGGTCAGAGGTGAACATTCGTGCAAAACAGTTTGGTTTCATGCAGAGGAGGAGAACCACAGATGCAACATCTGCTTTGAGGAGAAGAACATTGGAGATGTTCAGGATATGCATGAGACAGAGGTGAGATGTTCTGTATGTGTGACAGAGGAGGTGAAGGCAGAGCTGGGACTGCACCAAGGATCAGCTTTGGAGGAAGATTTCAGATGTGATGTGTGACCAAAAGAGAGTCATTTGGTCATAAGTAATGAAAGGAAAGGTGTAGAAGACTGCAGTGTGAGCAGATCCGAGGCAGCAGAGAGGAAGATGCATGAATCCATCAGAGGAACAGGTCATGCTCTGGAGATAAATGCAGGGAAGCAGATGGAGATGGTTTGGACATGATGAGAGGAGGAACAGTGATGATGATGGTAAAAGATGCTGAGGTTGGAGCGACCAGGAAAGAGGAGGACCAAAGATCACGTTCATGGATGTAGAGAAGGAGGACATGTTTGGTGTGAGAGGAGGATGCAGAGGAGAGAAGAAGGCAGATGATTTCCATGGTGTCCCCTAAAGGAAGACAGAAGAAGCCTGACAGCCTACCTTTAAAAGTGAAAGTATGAATCTTCATAGCATCATCATCATCATCATGGTTCTTCCTGCCCGGTCCATTGCCTGGTGTATTCTGAGGACTCCTGACCCTGCCATGGATCCACATTGGAGCTGCTTGAATTGTCATTTGCTTGTGCATCACCAGTGCTGCATTGGTGGACTTCCAGTCAGACCATTTCTCTGCAGTGGATTCTATCACATCTGAAGGGTTTTATTGCTTTGCAAACACAGTTACAGCCCATCGTGATGCATGGCTCAGATCTGGGCTTTGTGCATTTCTAGAGCTTCATCTTTCAACAGAATTTCCTCCTTCTTTTTATTTAATCAAGTTTATTTCATTGTAGCTGCTGTCTTCCATATGACAGATCAGCCTCATCCAAGCATGTCTGTTAGCATAGCTTCACTGGCTTGCATTTCAGTCTCTTCATGTCAGATTCTATTTAGTGTGTTTTATCTTTGAAAAAATGAGGAGCAGAAATCTGTTAAAACCAGAAGTTCAGATCAAATGAATGCCTGGAAGATTTAAAAACACCTGATAAATAGGTAGAATAAAGCTGGTAACGTTTTTAAAACTGACAAGAAAAAGACTTTTGATGCACAACTCGACATTTTTTTATTACTTTAATATTTTTTTCATAAGGTCAAGAGTTCAGAGTATTTTTATTTTAAACAGTAAGTTCTTCATAAAGGGATTGACTTTTTTTTTACATCTTAGAACCCTCAAACAGAGATTAGAAGGAATATCAGAGTTTTGAGCCAGATTCCAGCTCAAACGAGGAAAATGAAGACGTTCGTGGCAGCTGCCAGGTCTCTTCTGATTGGTTAACTTTTCCAGATGTACCAATAACTGAGCAAACCAGAGGTGGATGTAGATCTGCTCTCACACACGTTAGAAATGTTCATCCAAACTGTCAGAGGAAACAGCACATGAAACCATTCAAGACACAATCAATAAATATGAGATTAGAAAACTCATATGCATTAAGGAGGAGCCCCCAATAAGTGTCACGGTGATGGATGTGGTCACATGAGGCCCCGCCCACTTTTCCTCTCCTGTTTTTCAGCATTGGTTGCTCTAATTCTGTTTTTTTAATGATTTATAATCAAGACTGTTGAAAGTAAAGAAGTTTAGAGACTCATTCTTACATAAATGTCAAATAACTACTAATGTGAAGGTTTGTCAGATGAGAACGAGAAGAAAACAGCATCATGTCACATCTTTCTGGTTTGTTTGAGGAAGAGGAAACAAACACAAATCAATGTGAATATTATTTAGTAAGAACAAAGTAGCTATCTTAGCTGTAAACCAGCATTTCTGTGCATCAAGCAGCAGCTGAAAGCAAATCTACCTTTGCAGAGAGTTTGTGTCTTTTCTCCTGCCGTCTAAAGGAGTCAAATGTCAGCACAATGTCCTGAAGCATTTCCATATTTTCCATGACAGAAGAAGAAAGCCTCTTTGTTGCTGCTGTGTCTTTATTGCAGAGGGTGTTTAGATTTGAATTTATGGCAGAGCTTCAGCGTCAGAGGTGGTTCTGGATGGTGTCATTACTGTTTGTTCAGGATGAAGCCAGGATGGCCTCATGAGATCAGTTTTCCTGGACAACACAGTTAGTCCAGTGGTGCGGCCGGCTCCCTCGGGGTCTCATCTGGATTGGTTGGGCAGTGACGGGGTGGGGGAGGCAGTCCGCCGGTGAGGGTCTGAGGCGCTCTCATTTGCTCTCAGTCTGTCCTGACAGCAGACGGCTCCTTCACAGCCTGAGAGGACTCAGTGGATCCTGCAGATCAGTCTCAAAGGAGTCATCCACATGCCCTGGGACGGACTGCAAAAAGAAGCATTTCAGGGATTACAGGAAAGGGACCTGTCAGATTAGAGCGATGCACGACAGGCCCGCAGAGGTCCCGCGCAGCCAGGAGATGTGAAGACAGAACCATGCCAACGCCGCTGCCAGCCCGGCACCAACTGCTGCTCACGCTCCTCTCCGCTGCCCTCAGCCAGCAGGTACTTTCTGACCTTTAACCTCCACCAGTTCAGGCTCTGAGCCTTGGTTTGAATTTCAATAATCTCCATCTGGGAGTTATAGGAACAAATACGACACTTCATTGAGCTTTTTACATGACTTTATAGTCAAAAATAACCTAGAAATGTTGTTTTGGTGTCTGTTTAGTCATTTTTAATAAAAAGAAGAAAACAAATGAATGAAAAACTGCTTGGGAGGTGAAATGAGAGTTTGGGAGTTTTCAGCAGATACATCTCAGAGAATAAATGAGTGTGAAGGATCAATCAGGGATTCTCAGGGGAAGACTTACTGGCTTCAAGGAATGTAAAATGTTGTTAGGGTCTTGATAGAAGAGCAGACAGAACAGACAACGGAGACGTGTCAGCAAAAAGAAAAAGTTTTCAATCACTCAGCAGAGTCATGGAGGATAAGATAAAGAGGTGTGTTTGCATTGCTGTCAGAGAGACACTCATGAAGTGAGCCGAGATGACAAACGTCTGCAAACCAGACTCCCGATGAAAACTCCCACCAACAGGTTCAAGGCGGTACTGCAGCATGCTCTGCAGGGGGAGAGGATGGTGCAAAGGCCACAGGAGCTCAGATCACCATGACACCTGCAGGACAAATCACTAACAAGACATGCTTTTGGTGCTAACAACTCATCCAAGCTTTTCTTTCTGATCATGGAGAGATGTACAACTACAATAAAGTGGGCTCAAATGAGGGTCCTGGCTGCAACCTAAAACCACTCTGCCGCTGAAACAGGTCAAACATGACAGCTGTTTGCATTGAAGGGATGCTTTTCATCTGCTGCATGACTCCACAGTCTGTGAACAACAACCTCCTCTACAGAAAAGCTTCTCCATAAACCCCAGATCTACCTTTTTATGCTTCGGATTGGATGACAAGTTTGTTGCACCTGAATTTATTTCCAAATGTTTGAACTATTCTAAAAAATGCTAAATTCAATGGAGTTCTGGATCAAAAAGTACTGCAAAACGAAGACATATGGGTTATAACTTTACCAGTTAGAGACCAGTTTTGTTTTACTACTTTTACCTTTAACTTCTCGTGGCCTTTTATTTGTAGGATTTGATTTAACACATATTTCTCTTTGATCAATCATTTAATTTCTTGTTTTTTAGAGAGGCAAAAAGTACCAGCTACCACAAATTCTTTATGTTTTTCCCGTTAAAGGGATGAGTGCAGGCTGCAATTTCCATGGCAGGATCTCTTCAACTGTGAGAAATAGAATGTAAAAAAACAAACAAGAAAACACATTTTAAAGAATTTAATCATTTAAAGGTGAAGAAAATAAGTTTTTATTTCCTGCAAACAATCAAGAATTCTGTTCCTCACAGGCCTGTTACTTCCTCTTGAAGAAGTTCTATTTTCTGTCCCTTGCTGCCTGTGGAAATGTCACCTGTTTGAACTGCTTATGTGTATAAAATACACCTGTCCACACCTTTAAACAGTCAGGCTGCAACCTCTCCACCAAGACCAAAGAGCTGTCAAAGGAAACAGGGACAAGATTGTACACCAGATCCACATGGGGACAACTGGTCAATGATCTGAAGAGAGCTGGGAGCACAGTAACGGAGGTCACTAAAGAACCCAGCAGTTGTCACAGAATCAAATCCTGCTCTGCCTTTCTGCAAAGAGGACAGGATGACTGATCTGTGTTAAAGAAAGGATGAATGGACTCCTGTATGGTGAGATTTTAGGACATCAATGAGAACGTTGAAGAGGACACATGCTGGATCTTCCAGCATGACGGTGATCATCACTGGGAAACCAAGGAGCGGCTACGGAAAAAGCATTTGAAGGTTCTGGAGTGTTCCAGCCAGCCAGTTAACCTCAATCCAACAGAGAATCTGCGGAGGAAGTGGAACGTTCCAGAAGATCTGAATGGAAGGACCAAAATAGCAGATACAGTGTTAGTAAACCTGGTGAAGACCCGAGGAAACCTTTGACCTCTGTCATTGACAACTAGTGTCATGAAGTGAACTTTAGTTATTGACTAAATACTGGTTTTCTGCACCATTAGAAATAAAGTATTTAGAACTTAAACAATGTGATATGATGGATTTTTTTATGTTTTCTCTTTCAAAGTTGACGTGTTTCTATGATGAACATGAATTACACACTGAACTCAGCTTCTGAAGAGGAGAACTTGCAGAACCAGTGGCTGACAAACACGTTATAGCATCACTGTTTTAGTGTACGTTTAGTCTTTTTCTATGTATTTTATTAGTTCCGTGCAGTCATTTTTTGGTGAATTTCCTGGCCTCAGTACTGAGATCTGCAGCAGCTTCTCTGTTTTCTCTGAAACTCCATCCAGACGACGGGCTCTTTGCTAGAGAATGTCATCTCCCAGCGGGCCGAGTACTGGGAGAACTGCAACAGAACCCTGTCTGCTGCTTTCCCGAACCACGGTGAGCTCCTGTACACATTTGAATTTCTCTTTCAGAAAAGATTCTGAGCTGATGGATTTTTCCTGCAGGAAACTTCTGTAAGGGAGCGTTTGACATGTTTGTGTGCTGGCCCCATTCGGCTCCTGGAAATGTGTCGGTCCCCTGTCCTTCCTTCTTACCCTGGATCACTGAGGGTACTTTTACTCTATTATCCTTCAAAGAAAACTCAGCTGTGTGATCAATTCTTGCTTTACTTGTTCTGTCAGATTATTTACTTTTGACTCAAACAGCTGTACAGGCTCAAACGGGGAGGAACTGTGAAATGAAACAGCGTCAGACTTCAAACTGTTGATGTTCAGACCAATGTAAGCATGACTTTGGCCCAACTTGTGCATCCACTAAATCAATCCTGAGACTGGAGGAAGATCTTTGCTCTCTTAGACATTTCACTCCTCATTTATTCCTTCTAATATTCTCGTATTTGCATCGCTGTGTTTGTTTATTTGTCATCTGCCTCATCGAGACTCTGAGTAAACTGTGTCAATCTATGAACTGATCATCACAGTTTCAAAAAGATTTAGTCAATTCCACCTTTTGGTAAAAGCGTAAAATTTAAGCCAAATCTGGAATTTGTGATAAAAATGTTGTAAAAAGGCAGATGCAATCAAACAAACAAATAGACTTTATTTTATTATTATTACTTTAGGTTCCACTCCAATCCTCTTATGATCTAATTTGTTTTTAGCCAAAATAAAAAAGAGAGCTCGACACAGGGAGCTTGCGGCCCTCCCAGTGTACTTTCCACATCACAAACACAAACCTTTTCCAACGGCATTTTGTTTGTCTGTTCCTGATTCTCAACAATACCCTGAGATGCAATTTTCATCTGAATTTTCTTTTTACATGTCCTCCATCACCATCATCATGTTAAAGCACCAAAAACACAATTTTCATTGCAGTGGGTCTTTCAGGATAAAACCTTTCCTACAAATGAAGAGAAAGTCTTTATTTCCAGCCTCAGACCCAGTGGGAGGGTTTGAAAAAACACACAATTCTATTTATTTAAGCATTTTCAAAACCAATTTTACAAAGACAGTTGAAAACTCCTAAAGGACAGCAGATGCCGCCTCAGTAAAGGAAATCTGAAGGGAGAGAGGTGAAGGACTGAAATTCAGACAGAGTGGGGACATGCTGATGTTATAGCTGTGAAAAAATGCTCAGTGTGTATTGAACCTGGTCCGGTTCAGTCTGTGAGCAGAAAATGGGGATGAGGACATTCTCTGGATTCCTGCTGTTTTCCCATCCAGCAGTTGAAGCTCTCAGGTTTAGCTGATGGTGAAGAACTTTGGCACACTGAGATGCTGAGGGTCACGGCGCCCTCTGCTGGATGATATGTTTCATTTATTAAGAGTGAAAAACCAAAACAAACACTGAAAGCATCACGGACGTGATTTTCTTTCATGTTGTTTTGTTGGTGTTACTGGTAACCGGTTTTCCAAGTACGACCTATTTTTTTAATACCCATTTAGGATTAATAAAATAAATGAACAATAGATGTAATGATGGTAACTCATTCCAAGCATGCAGAAAAAGGCTCGGCTGCCTTAAAAAGGCCTTCTGACTGGTGAGACCAGGTCTCAGGACGCTGTCGATGACGTGGTTATTTGTGTTTTGGTCCCTCTTGTCTTCCTCTCTCTGCACTGATGACGGGTTCGGATCCACTTCTGGGCTGCAGGCAGCTCCAGGAAAGCGTATCGGGAATGTTTAGAAAACGGAAGCTGGAGACGCAGAGAGAACTCCTCTGAACCGTGGCGGGATAACTCCGAGTGTGTGGAGGAGCAGTACTTTAAAGACACGGTGAGCAGCAGAACAATCAGAACAGACGGTGTTTGCTTAACACAACCAAAGGAAAAGTCTTTGTGTCCAGGAGGATGAAAAGCTTCGGCACAACGCCCTCAGGCTGATCTCCGTCACTGGATATTCACTGTCACTGTTCTCCCTGTCGCTCGCCACTCTGGTCATGGGCGTGCTGAGGTCAGTTTTCAGGTCAAAGGTCAAGCAGATTTGTCACGGAGCTACACTGATGTGTAGAAAATCAAATGACACAAACACTTCCTGTGCAAAAAACTGAAACACTGTGTAAAAAGAGGAGGACTACCACTCATTTATTTGTAAAATAAAGATGACCTCTCAACCCTGTACGCAGTTAATGCAATTCTACCGGATTTTGACACAGAGAAAAGCAGCTTTGTGTTGATATGCAATACTTTTACTACACGAAAAGCTGCTTCTCTGCTGGAAGTACACTAATTGTGTGTAAACAGTTGAAGAGTCGTGGTTGTTCAAAGAACGTCAAACCTGGAGCTACAGATGATCGACTGTTAAAGGAATAAACGTAAAGTTTCCACTGAGTACAGCCAGTGTGTTACTGGCTCACCATCAGGGAACATTCGTGAACATGCAAAGAACTTTTGCTGAGTCATTACAGTGCTGGGCAAACTATTCCAGCTTTGTGAACCTTGCAAACATTTTTACAATGCACAATGCTATGAGGCTTTTCTGTGTTTCTAAATCTTTGCTCTGCAGTAAAAGTGAAGGAAACGCCATTTTTCCCACATTAGAACTTATTTCTACACACTTCTGTGTTTACACTGTTACAAACACTGAAGTGACAAATATCTTTTCCAGCAGACTCCTGGCCAGTTAGACACATCTTTCTGTGTAGGGGCCAAAATGTAATTTCTTTGCACATTATTTTGTAGTTTCGTAGGTTTCCCCTTTATCGCAACACCTGGCTAAAAGGTAAGGTAAGCTGCGTTCGGGACAGAGGAGAAGAAGAGAGCTTGGGCTGTTTGCTTTTGTTAACCACCGTTTTTTGCTATTTAGACGCCACGTTGTTGCTACCATTTCCTTTCCAGTCACCTTTTCTGCCCTCTGCTGATCATGTTCATCAACTCAAACGAGGCAAACTTATTATTTTCTCCCACTGATAATGACCTAAACAGCAGAATGAAGTGCAGCGTTTTTATAAGATAAAAGCACGTCAGACACAAAACTGAACCCATCGGCTCCTAAGACGGCCTAAAGGGGAAAGTTGTGTTTAAAAACACTCTTTTTCTAACTTCTGATGGAAACATTCTGTTTCTCCGTCTGAGCAGCACAGCAGGCACATTTAGGAACGTCACATATCACCATTTAACATATCTGTGCTCTGCTGCTGATACCTGAGTAAACATGCAGAAGTGATTCCTCAGGAAACCTTTAAATGGGCCAAATTATGTTAATCATAAAGATTATGATGCTCAAAGAAGAGCGTATCAGCTGGACAAGGAGGAAGCTGATCCGTCACAGAAACCTCAGTCTGTCTTCATTTTGTCACATATGATGAAATGTTCGTTTGGTGATGCTGCGCTGGATCAATACCCTCCTGCTGTATCTGCTTACCAGGAAGCTCCATTGCACCAGGAACTTCATCCACATGAATTTGTTTGTGTCGTTCATCCTGAGAGCCGTGGCTGTCATTTCCAAAGAAATCATCCTTCTTGTCATGTATTCCAACCTGCCTAAGGACGATCCTGGGTGGAACACCTATTCCAGCTCCCCGGTACTCTTACCACCACCTCCTTGTACACAATAATCATATTCTTACCTCTTTTCATGTGTCTTCTGCACAGAGAACTAAAAAAAATCTGCATTAAAATCATTTTCAAATAGATTTCAGTGATGTGCAAATTCTCCAAGGTGTGCTTGGAGTACTTTGTAGCCTGCAACTACTTCTGGCTGCTGGTGGAAGCCATTTTCCTCCACACACTGCTCTTCACGGCTGTGCTGACCAAGAGGCGCCTGCTGAAGAAGTACATGCTGCTGGGATGGGGTGAGTCTGAGCGGCAGGATTAAAGCTTCAGTTCAAGCGTCAAAGTAAATTGATTTTGTTGGGTTTGCTGTTTTTCAGGAACACCTGTCCTGTTTGTGACGCCATGGACTGTGCTCAAGATCCTGTATGAGAACACGGGGTAAGTGCACGAGCATGTGCATCATGAAGTGATGCGTAAATCCTATGGTTGTGGTAAAGAAACCTCTTTTGGTCCTAAGATGCTGGCCGATCATGAACCGGGGGTTCTGGTGGATCATCAGGGGTCCGATCACGTTCTCTGTGCTGGTAAGAGAAACTCCTTCCTCCACTGAACTCCACAGTCAGGAAATGTCAGATGTGAAGTGAACTGCAGCTGATTTCACGCTGAGTTACAGCGCTCTGGTCTTGTGCAGACATGTGACGATGTGATGAAGCCACAGGCCTTCACGGACGCTCTGTGGGATCGGCATGTGTTTGCAGGGACTTGTGCTGTTGCTCGCGTGCAGAGCTGCATTAACGCCTTTGAAAATGCAGTTTTGATGATGACCAGGTGGTGATCTGCAGAAGTTCTCAGCCCAGGTGTCCTCAGACTTCAATTCTAATTTGGATTAGGTGCGTTTCTGCATGCAGGATGGCGGATGGAGAGAACCGACATCATTAGAAAACCTGATTCGAAAAAACTTATCAGGGCTTCATTTTTTTGGCCTGTGAGCAATTTGAGAGAGAAACAGTTTCCAGAAGGTCCAGTGTAACGCTGAATTAGAACTTGTGGACAAAATGCTTCACAGAGGCAGCCTCAGACACAGTTTTTGAAAAAGATAATAAACAGTTTGGTAAACAAATGTAATGACCTTTCACGTGTTTTGTATGAAACATTCACCTGACCAGGTGTCTATACGAGACAAACACTTTTTCCACTAGTAAAGCCTCAGTCACAACTGCCCTTGAAGTAAGGAGTTGTCTGTTGGTGAAAAATCTGTACAGGTAAGCAGGTGGGTCACAGGAAACATGAAGGCCGTAGGCTGTTTGTAAAATCCTGGAGTTAGAATATTTATGCCCATTTGAATTTTCTACGGCCGTGCAGCAGGCGATGGGTTACGGTGAACACTTATACAACACAGAACGGTAAAGTCAGACGCAGGCGTGTTGTGCAGACTTTTCACCTTTGACCCACACCTCAAACCCTGCAGACTGCAAGAAGCCCGTTAGATCTTTTAACATAAGTGTGTGCTCCTTTCACTCAGCCTCACTGTTTACAATAGGAAATTAGACAGTCAGAGTGGGTCATGTGCATATCCTGCGGGCGTCCTAGAGGGACTGACATGTTACGTGCACGCGGTCAGTCAGGAGCCAGTGCTCACACCATACTAATAACTAGTGGGGGTGTAAGGACACCATACAACAGCTTCACTCGTACGTCATACATGTGTGTAACTTGCTTTGTCCTTTCTTTACAATACACTTTCCACATGCATGACCATGGTACGTTGAATTTCCATGACGCCCCTTAAGGTGGCCGTACCAGCCTCAAGGGAGCTGTAAGACACACCTGCACAGACAACCCTCCACAGGCCCGGAGGAACCTGCTGCACCCGTATGGGTCAATGTGACGAAGGTTTACACAGTGAAGTAACTTCTGGTTTTTTTTATGTTTTATCAAATATTTCAACAATCTCTGATGTCCAAAGGTTGTTTTATGAAATCCTGGTTTTAATCTGCTTGGGTGGGTTGTCTTGGTTCAGAGCAGCAGGCCGAGCCTCTAAACTGATATTAACCATGAGAAGGTGGTCTATCAGTTATTGTTTAACAACATTGAGTTAAGAAATCCTTGATCCACACACAACTGTTCTCAGCTCAGGTCAAAACTATTTGCTCAAGAGTCAGAAAGAGACTGGACAAACATGGATCCATGAAAAGTTTGGACCCTACTCAAGAAAAAACAAAATTCACACAAACACCGGGATTTTCTTCAGAACCTTTGGACAGATGTCGGTGTGCAGTGCTGAGACAGAAGAACTTTCTGTTTGTTCCATTACATGTGGGGTCAACTCACACATCCCTTTAGAAAAAGGGTCAAACAATCAGTTCAATTCAATTGTATTTCTATAACCCATTATCACAACCACAGCCGTCTCAATGGGCTTCACACCAGTATTTGTACAAAAGAACATAAAGTCAGTCATAAAATATAAACAGTAGCTGGTTGTTATTATATAGATATTGCTGTATCAGATCACATGCCCGTAATCTTTGAAGCTGATCTTAAGCGGGCTGCAGATAAATCTAGTGCGCCTCCTCGAAGTTGCAGAATTTTCAACCCTTCTTCCGCCAGTCAGTTCTCATCTGCATTTAACCAGTTCATTACCCCCTTCCCGACTGCTGATGTTGAGGAGCTTAGCTCCTGGTTTCAGTCAACGTGTACCAACATCCTGGACTCTGTGGCTCCTGTGAAAACAGTAAAGCCTAGATCTAAACGTGAGCCCTGGCTGAACGATGGAACCCGGGCAGCTCGGAGAACTTGCAGGAAAGCTAAACGCAAGTGGAAGAATGATAAGCTACAAGTCTCACTACAAATTCTAAAGGACTGCTGGAAATCTTATCAGACTACTGTTAATAGAGCAAGACAAGAGTATCTGTCGAACCTCATTGTTTCTAATCAGCACAACCCACGAGTACTGTTTAAAACTATAGACTCTGTCCCTAATGCTCAACAGGTGCAAACTTTAGAAGCTTCCTCTGTTTTGTGTGACAATTTTCTGAATTTCTTTGTTGACAAGGTTATAAACATAAGGGCTGCCGTTACTTTTCCCTCCGCTGACCCCTCAACCCCTGTTTTCTGCTCAGCCACTTTTGAGACATTTGAGCTGGTGTCATTATCATTTCTAGAAAAGTTGGTTAAACAAAGTAAGACGTCTGGTTCTTTGTTAGATCCCATCCCTCCTAAGCTATTCAAAGAGGTCTTCCCTGCTGTATCTCAGACCGTTCTCGCCATTATCAACGGCAGTCTGGCCACTGGTGTTGTCCCTGCCACTTTTAAACATGCACTTGTTCAACCCCTGCTTAAAAAACCCAGTCTAGACAGTTCTGTGTTGGCTAATTTTCGACCCATTTCCAATATGCCTGTCATATCAAAAGTTTTAGAGAAGGTGGTCGACTTACAGCTGGAGGAATTTTTGAGCACTCATAAAATCTATGAAGTCTTCCAGTCTGGTTTTAGAGCCCAACACAGTACAGAGTCAGCTTTACTGAGGGTGAGCAACGTCATCCTCTTGGCAACTGATGCAGGAGATCATGTAGTTCTGGTTCTGCTGGATCTATCAGCAGCATTCGACACAGTCGACCACAGTATTTTAATTTCTAGGCTCCAGAACTTGGTGGGGATTCATGGTACTGCACTAGATTGGTTTAGATCGTACTTAACAGGACGGACTATGTGTGTTAATATTGATGGCTTTCAATCTAGAACAGCTCAGGTGTCTTTTGGAGTTCCACAAGGTTCAGTTTTAGGGCCTCTTCTATTTTCCTTATATCTGCTTCCACTGGGCTCCATTCTAAGAAGACATGGTGTTTCCTTTCACTTATATGCTGATGACAGCCAGATCTATCTGCCGCTGAAAAGGAAGAATGGTTTCTCTATTAACCCGCTAGTATCATGTTTGCATGACATTAAGGATTGCTTGGCCACGAGTTTCCTGAGTTTTAACGAAAACAAAACTGAAGTACTGGTGTTTGGACCAAATGATCATGGAGGACCGTCCCCAGCTGATCTGGGTTTTTTGACAGGGTTTTTAAAGTCAACTGTTTCTAACTTGGGTTTTAAATTGGACAGTCAGTTTAAACTTGATCACCAGATCAGATCAGTGGTGAAGCTCAGCTTCTATAATCTTCAGCAACTTTCAAAGGTGAAACCATTTTTATCACCTGCACATTTTGAGACAGTAATCCACGCCTTCAGAACATCTCGGCTGGATTACTGCAACTCTCTGTACCTTGGACTAAGCCAGACGTCTCTCATGTCTCCAACGTGTTCACAATGCAGTTGCCCGTCTCCTGGTTGGAGGACGTAAGCGAGACCACATTACACTGATTTTAGCATCGCTCCACTTTAGGGTTAACTTTAAGATTCTTTTATTTATTTTTAAATCTTTACATGGTCTCGCCCCACTATACCTCTCTGAACTGCTTTCTCCTTATTCGCCGGCCCGATGCCTCAGATCAGCTGATCAGCTCCTTCTGGAAACACCCAGGTCCAAGCGTAAGCTCAGGGGGGACAGAGCCTTTGCCATTGCTGGTCCAAGGTTCTGGAATTCTTTGCCGTTGTATATTAGAGAAGCATCATCACTGTCCACTTTTAAAACTAGTTTAAAGACTCACTTTTATGCCTTTGCTTTTAACACAACATGAGACTCCAGCTGTTTTTACTGATATTTTATTGCTCTTATTATTTTTATTTGTTTTTTATTGTCTTTTTATCTTGTTTTTATCTTGTGTGTGTAGAGCACTTTGTTTTAGCTTCCTGCTGGTTGAAAGTGCTTTATAAATAAAGTTGAGTTGAGTCGAGTTGAGTTGAGTTAAACTAAACTAAACACACTAAGCTACACCGGCATCCCTCATCTTAGACCCTCCTTCTCGGTGAGGAAAAACTCCTAAAAAAACAATCTTGGGAGAAAAAATAAGAAACCTCAGAGATGTCCACATGAAGGCGGGATCCTCTCTCAGGACAGACAGGCGATGTTCTCGATCTGTTAAAGAAGAATTAGCTTATCGAACTCTACAACTCCCCTCCATGAACCACCACCTTAACATGGTGGAGGGGTTTGACTGCTCAAGTGATCTCAGGAACTATGTAGTTCACCCCGGTGGACGAGAAAGTTGTGTCTCTCCACCTTCAGGTGGGGGACAGATCTCTGACTGTGGTTTCAGCTTATGGGCCGAACAGCAGTTTGAACTACCCGACTTTCTTAGTGTCTCTTGAAGGGGCCCTGCTCCTGGGGGACTTCAATGCCCATGTGGGCAATGACAGTAGCACCTGGAGGGGTGTGATTGGTAGGAACGGCTTCCCTGATCTGAACCTGAGCAGTGTTTTGTTGTTGGACTTCTGTGCTCGTCACAGTTTGGTCATAACAAATACCATGTTCCAGCACAAGGGTGTCCATCAATACACGTAGCATCAGGACATCCTCGGCAGGAGATTAATGATTATCTTTGTAGACGTTTCAGGTGACCTTCGGCCGTGTGTCTTGTACACTCGGGTAAAGAGAGGGGCAGAGCTGTCCACTGATCACTACCTGGTGGTGAGCTGGATTCATGGATTCGGAATGGACCATGTTCTCCACCTCCATTGTGTCTGCTGCTGTTTGGAGCTGTGGTCGCAAGATCTCTGGTACCTGTCGTGGTGGTAACCCCCGAACCAGGTAGTGGACACTGGAAGTAAAGGATGCCGTCAAGCTGAAGAATGAGTCCTATCAGGTCTGGTTGGCTTGTGGGACTCCAGGGGCAGCTGACAGGTATTGACAGTCTAAGTGAGCTGCGGCTCGGGCTGCTGTGGAGACAAAAACTCGGACCTGGGAGAAGTTTGGGGAGGACGTGGAGAAGGACGAATCAGTTGGCCTCAAAGAGGTTTTGGCAAACCATCCGGCGCCTCAGCAGGGAGAAGCAGTTTTCTACAAGCACCATTTTCAGTGCAGGTGGGGAGCTGCTGACTTCAACTGGGGACATTATCGGGCGGGGGAAGGAATTCTTCGAGGATCTCCTCAATTCTGCTGACACGCCTTCTCTGGAAGAAGCAGAATCTGAGAGCCTTGGGGTGGGGCTGTCTATCACCCAAGCTGAAGTCACAGAGGTGGTCAACAAGCTTCTTGGTGGCAAGGTGACAAGGCTCTTTATCCCAAAGAGGGACAACACATGAATCACACTGCACCAAACACAGGCATGATGCGGCATGAGCGGCAGGAATGTGATCATTTGGGACCGGCTGTTTTCCAGTAGCTCATGAGAACCTTGGGTCCACCTCTGAAGGAGGTTAGGGTTATTGTGATAGTTTTGGAGCATTTTAGCCAGTTTGGCGCTAAATTTGACTAAGATTCTGTGTCATGACCATAATCATGTATTTTTCAAACTGTAGGGGGCCCAACATGGCTCTTTACTTCCAGATCAAAGTTCCTGGAAATAATATTTTTGGACACAGATAACTCAAACATCTCTGGACAGTCCATTCTTAGTCAAGGTTTTTTGTGACTGTAAGTCACTAACATAAAACGAGGGATGTTTACTCAAACTCAAGTATGATGTGTATTTCAGATCATTTTCTTCATCTTCATAAAGATCTTGATGCTGCTGCTGTCCAAGCTGAAAGCAGATCAGGTCAAATTTACCGACTACAGATACAGGTAATGAGAAGCTGCTGCTGACTGCACAGCCAACATGGAGAAAACATTTTCGTTTCCATTGAAATCTGAAAAGTTTTTCTAAATGTTTGGACGTTTGTCTGAAATGTTTCTGCTACATTCCTGAGCTCTTACCATAGAGGAAGGGTACTTTTTATGTCTCATTTACTGTCAAAATAAAGAGTTTTGTGATTGACAGTCTGGCCAGAGCAACGCTGGTTCTGATTCCTCTGCTGGGGATCCATGAGGTGGTCTTTACAGTCCTGGTGGATGAGTGTATGGAGGGCAGCAGTCGCTATGCTCGCAACTTCATCAACCTCACCCTCAGTTCCTTCCAGGTAGCAGGATGAGAGTCCCAAATGCTGATGTTTGCATATGATGGGCCCCTGACTGGCTCTGGTGCTTTCTTAGGGCTTTCTGGTGGCTGTGCTGTATTGTTTTGCCAATGGGGAGGTATGCTTCTTCAAACCGTCCATTGATTTGAAGGATGATGCACTGTTTTCAACAAGCAATGAATCAATACAAACCTTTTTTTATTAAATGAAGAATAAAACGATATTTTTTATGTAGGTCCAAGGTGAGATGAAGAAGCGATGGCAGCTTTTCTTGTTCAACAACCACTTTAAGGTCAGAGGCTGTTTGGGGGGGGCGCCCCTCAAGCAGCTGTGGAAGAGCACTCACGGCCAGAACCCTCAAACCTCCCAGCAGTGCGACTCCAGTGATGAAGGCGGGCTCCCCATGGCAGCTCCTTACCTGCTCCAGGTGTCTGCGCACAGAGAAGGCCGGGCTCTCGGCCTGTCTGTGGTCAGAGCTCACGGGCTGAGGAGCTACGACAACCCGGGTCTGGACTTCCTCACCAGGAAGAGTCTGTCCAGCAGCGACGGGGAAATGACGCTGGGGGAGACCATGGAGGAGATCCTGGAGGAGAGTCAATTCTAAGACGCAACGGCCCAAAGTAAACGTATCATTAAAAAACTGTTATTGATATATAACAATGATAAAGAAAAAACACACGACAGGTTTATATCTAGTTTCCCCTTAATCTGTTATCTACATATTTTTATCAATCTTCAAGTAGTCCCAAAACCTGACATGTGAAACAAATATTTCTTCTGTCCAATTTGTTGACATGATAGCTCACATTTTCTGTTAACTTTTTCCATCATTTTTTACCAGTTTTCTTTGGCTTTGGCTTCTTTTGTCTGAACGAGGATTTTCTCAAACCAGACCTACAGGGTCTCCAAGCGAATAAGAGTGTCAGATGTTGGAGCAGAAACACATAAATGCATTAAACATTGGGTGACATCACAGATTTTCTCTGCTTTGTTTAAAGTCGAATTAAAGTGTTTCCTCTCTTGTAAAATACTCTTACAGTAAAACTCCATTAAATAAACAGAAGCTTTATTTAGAGGTCATCAGTAGAGAGTGTGGTGAGTGTTGTGCATTCATAAAATACATCATTTGTACAATTTCTGACAAATGTTGTAAAACAAGCTTTTTGTATATTTTGCATTTTTGTCACACTACCTTGATGCACTTTTGAAAGTAACAAAATGATGATTTTTACTGATTTGTGAAGTGTTTCTCATGATGTGTTGACCATATTGATGTCAGGCCAGGTATGAATTTTCAAAAAAAGGGACCATAAATATAAACATGTGTCTCATTGTGTATAATGTGGGTTTTACATTTTGCTCTTTTTCTACTTCTGTGAAGCTTAAATGTTTGAAATGCACAGAATAAACTGTCAAATGTTTGGACCTGCAGACTCACAATGTGTCCAAATGTGAAACGTCTCATTTCTGTCCTGTGGCTTATAGATTCTAGCCTTTAAATATCAAGATGATTAGATTACACGCAGGACTTTAGGAGTATGTGATAAGTCTTCTGTTAACCATGACTTCACCCTTCAGCTCCAGCAGCTGCTTTGATCCATCAGAATGGTGGAAGATGTTTCCAATAAAGATGGCGTGTAGATGTTCAAGGCAAACTCATCCAAAAAGCACTAATGCTGAGGAGAATGCTCTATGGTAAATGGCGTATACTTATATAGTGCTTTTCTACCTTCATTGAAGGCCCAAAGCGCTTTACAGTCCCAGACCCACCCATTCACCCATTCACACACACATTCATACACTGATGGAGGCTCTGCTGCCGAACACTGGCGCCAACCTTCCATCAGAGGCAATGTGGGGTTCAGTGTCTTACCCAGGAACACTTCACAGGTTGACTGCCCTTTCCACTACACCACGGCCGCCCACAGTAACAATACATTTACACCCACATAAACACGTAGAACTCATACGACAACGTAAACAAACATGCGGAGCAGAGCTTGTGGTTGGGATCACTTCACACATTTGGGGAAACTCCTCTAAAGAAAACATCTGTCAGCTCACCTTTCCCCTAAAACCCACAGAGTGCAACGTACCTTCAGAAAAATTGGCCTTTACTCTCTGTCCCCAAAGGGTCAGTGCTGGGGAATCTAACCCCTGCCCTGGACCAGTACTGACATGCAGAAGATCTGAAGTGCAGAAGAAACCACAGACACAAGGGTTAACAAAAAACATCACTGCCAGCAAACAGGAGATGTCCTCTCAGTGACCTACCCTCCAATTTTAACTGCACCTTTTATTACACAAACCCTTTAGGTCTCAACAAACACAGCTAAACACACAAACAAACATTACATAAGGTAGGTAGGACCTCTGACCCTCTGTCCCCTACCCCATCCCTGGTTGAGGGAACAAGGCCCTCAGCAGTGGGGACCCTGTCTCTTCTGGGCCTCCTGGGCCTGGCGCCCCCCCCACACACACACACACAGAGAGAGGGATCCCTCAGTTCTCTAGGAAGTCAATGAAGGGGGTGTGATATTCTACTGTATCTGACCCTGGGGGATGACCGTGGTTTTCTATGGGTTCTGGTCCTTGCCCTCGGGTGCCGGCTTTTCTAAAATTCCAACATTTGCTGAGTCTGGTCAGGCTATGTCCCCACTTCTCTTGCTCGTCTCTCCTCTAGGTGGGGGTGGTTGACCCTTGCCGTACGTCTCCTGGATCTCCAGCGGTTGCCTTGAGTTTGGGGGCAGGTCTCCCTTGGGGCCCTGGCTCGTACCTGGGGCTGGAGTGGGGGGATGCTCGGAACTCCTGGGTGGTGGTGGGCAGCTTGTCTGGGGTGGTGGGGCTCTCAGGGAGTGGAGCCCCCGCGCTGGGCCCTCTAGCATGATGGGTGGGCTACTCTTCTGGCTGGGCTGGGCCTTGCACTCTGTGCTCTCGTGCCTCACTGCTCTCAGGTGTTGGGGGCCCGTGTGGCAGTCCTGTGGGCCCTGGTCTGGGTGCTTGGCTGAGCAGCCGGGCGGGTGGATCTCCTCCGTCAGCCCTACAGCGTGTGAGAGGGGCTTGGTCGCCGCTGCATTTTCTGCGGGGGTCTTGGTGTGGTGATGGCCGGGAACTCTCCCTCCATTTTTCTTTTACAATTCCATCATCCCCCTCAGCTTAACATGAACACTCACCTGAACACAGGTGTCAGCTCACCTTTGCACAAACATATGTGACAGAATAAAATGCTTCACGTGTGTTGGTTTGTATGCATAAGTGTGTGAACTGTGGTTGTATTGTGTACATGTTGACAGGTTATATGTGAAGACTATTAGATCCAGCAGGTATGTTTGTAACATTTGAGTGTGTGGACAGGCCCCGCCCATTTTAGACCAACATTCACTCCTGACTGTAATGATGATATACTTCCAGCATCTTGTTGCCTGTTGTTTTATGATTCTACCCCCCTCGCCTGTAGTCATCCTCCAATTTCTGTAACCCCCCCCTTTCCCCTGTATTTTGTGCCATCACACCCCCACCCCCATCATCTCTCTCCTCTTTTTTTCCCGTCCGGTCCAACAACAAAGGGAAACAAAAAAAATTAATATAAATAAAGTTTAGTATAAATTACAAAAGAGGGTTTATAAGAATGTACACCTTGTGTGTCAGATGATTTGTAACCCCGATTGTAACATTAAAATCTGTCTAACACAAGAGGCTCTCAGCTCATATCTGTTTGCTCAGCTGTTGGACAGAACAAGTTAGAGAAAATAAATAAATAAATAAACAACTGAACCTGATCTCTCAACGTTATCTGTGCCTGTCATGCATTGATTGTAAATGAGACCCAGTGGCTTTAGATCTGGGTGATCAGATCTGTCTGACAGATGATGGACAACCCAAGAAGCTGGATCACAGACTCCTAAAGAACTTAAAAAATAAACTGAAATACAACATCAAAATGGATTTCTCTCTGGGAACTCCACCTCAGTTCCTCTTGATGGGGTTTGTAGCTGAGAGTATCAGGTAATAATAATATGGGGTAACATGGAGGACTTGTGCTCCTCAGGTCTGAGTCTGTAATAAGCAGATTTTCTATCATTTAAAAAACAAGTAAAATTCCCGGGGAATAAGGGCCAGCTTCTGGGGACCACAAGTGCAAGAAAGAAAGACGTGCTTGTTTCATTTGGAGAAGATCCTCCGGTGACTTTCACATGACATCCATGCTCAGAAATGTGAACCGCAAATGTCAGTTGATCCAATAGTCTCCGCTCTTCCACCTTATCTTAACTTAAAGATAATATAAACATAACTTAAAAGTCAGGGGGTGGAGGGGGTGTTGTGGAAGCTCTTATCATTCAACCTGACATAGGTAATGCCCTTTCCCTTTTGTCATTGTTCTCAACAGGGCTCTGGTGACCCAAAACACAGAAGACCAGGTTTGGAGGGAGAAACTGAAAGCATTTAATAAATAAACTGAAACATGACCAAACATTTGGGAGACACAAGATGGAGGGTAATTAACTGAAATGAAGACAGCTGTGGATCATGACAAACCAGAAACTGGTGGGACAATTCCAAACAGAACAGAACCAACAACCAAAACGGAACTGACAAAACCAAATCAAAGTGATTCTGCTTTGTCTTCGTCTCTGATCGTTTGCCTCCTGTCTCGACCCTCGCCTGGATCCTGAACACTCTTAATGTTCTCTGATGTCCTCACGGCCGTGTTTAACCTCTGCCTGTCTGACCCTGGTTTAGCTTCATGGACTTTTACATGTGCTTCTATCCTATGCTGCACTCGGGTTCAGCTGTCTGCCAGTTTGTGTCAAACTCTGTCGTTTTACTTCTTCTTTAAGAAGCTCTTTTGTCCTCCTCTTGTTATCTGTGTTAACGTCACTTGTTTAAACTGGTTATCTGTCTAAAAGCACCTGTCCACACCCTTAAACAGTCAGACTGCAACCTCTCCACTATGACCAAGACCAAAGAGCTGTCAAATGGCACCAGGGAAAGCATTTTAGACCTGAACAAGACTGGAATGATCAAATCTATAAAAAACCCAAGCAGCTTGGAGAAAAGAGATCAATTGGAGGAGCGAGCAATTACTGGGAAATTGAAGAAAAGCATGCAAGAATTTGCTAATTTGGAAATGTGAAGATTTGTCTCAAATCTGTCTTTGATCAGAGTGAGTTTGTGATCATAAAGTTTTTTCATCAACAGTCGTTCATCTCCCCTGTAACCATTTTTTCAGTTTTCTTCTTTGGTTTTTGTTATTTGTTGGTGTGAAAAATTCCAAACTAGCAGGAAAATGATCAGATAATCTTCTTCAAGTAGTTTAATTATTTATTTATTTTTACTTGAGTATATTCAAGAGGAAAATCCAGTACTCTGACTCACATATAGTTGACTGTATTCATTCAGATATGTCTCTTTCTCAGCAAGACGTGCTTATTTTATTGTGGACATGCACATTATTTGGCAGATAATTGTAAATGACTGAACAGGAAGATTTCTATCAGTGAATCAACATAAGTTCAGCTTTACCCACACAATCAGATGGGATATTTTTGATAAAAGAAAGCAAAGTTTAAATATTAATGATTGATTCTCAATTTTTGCCCGACAGGTTTATAAAACATTAGCTGGAATCAAATCTTGTGCATTGGAAATGCATTTCAGACATCAGTGAAAATCTTGCAGTTACCAAAACAGTTTGTTAAAAAATGTATGCAGGGTTTTTTTTATTACAAACATTTACATATTACTTAAATTTAACTAAAATTGTACCCGTTTGTTTCTATTAGCCATATTTGGGTATTCATTTACTATTTTATTCTTAAATAAATGAATATTTGGAAGACAACTCTTGTCTTTTATTGAGGTTCTCTTGAGTACAGTATTTAAAGGCTCTACCCTCTTGTAGAGTCTCTAAAACGGGCTTCTGGAATAAAAGGTCGATAACCTTTTGGCTCAGATAGCTGCAGGGGTTAACTTGGTCTGAGTAATCCCAGTGCATGGCATCAATGTAGTCCTTATATCTACATCAAAAGAATCTTCTTTAAAAACTGAGAAACAACCTTTCTCAGAGCGTGAAAGTCAGCCATGCACTTGTTACTTTGAAATTAGCCCACTGTGACTTCTTGTTAAATTGCTGCTTTAATCCATTCATGAAAAGCCTGTATCTGTTCTAAAAGGATTCTCAGATCATGTGTTGCTGATCTTAGCTTCGCTTCAGCCTGTCATTTGCAGAATAGATTTAGCAATCATTTAAATGAAACACCAATAGTTTCCTGACCTCTTCAGCGTCCACCTTTTCTCTGTTTCATACCGGTGAATGTACGTCTCCAGTGTTTTTGGTTTCTATCTTCTCTCCTCTTTTGATCCTTCAAGTTGTGCTCAAACCAACAATATCATCGTTTTTGGACCAGAAAAAAAAACCAGTCACAATATAAGTGCCATCAGAAACACTTGCTTAGTGTTGGTTCAGTTAGAAAAGACTGTCGAGGTCTTTTCTAACTGAACCAACACTAAGCAAGTGCAAACATGTCTTCAATCTGCTTCTACATCAATGAGAAGAAACACGACGACACTATCACAATAAGTTAGGAATATTGTGGGAAACTCAGTGGGTGACATAACACAGTGGGTAGTGTTATTGGGGTGATAGACAGGCCTCATTTTCCGGTTGGTAGTAGGGAGCCAGATGTTGCAGGTGACAGTGTTGTTAGCAGACTTGCATCAAGACCAGATCTGCTGGCATACTGGATCATGCGTGTTAACCTGGAAGTTACTGTGCATGATCCAGCAGTGAAACACTCTGTACAGATTCATGAAGGAGGTCTTAGTGTTAAACTCCCCTCAACCATGCTGCTTCTCAGTCTGAAACCTGTTTCAGACAGCAGGCTGCACTCTGGTACAGTGGTCAGCACTTTCTCCTGTCACTAGAAGGTGCTGGTTCAAGTCCCACCTTTCTGTGCGGAGTTAGCCTGTTCTCCTTGTGCCTGCGTGGGTTTTCTCCAGGACCTGAAGTTTTCTTCCACAATCCAAAAACATACTTCAGATGTTAAAGGGTGTCTCTACATTGCCCCTCAGTGTGAATGTGTGTGAGGGTCCCTGTTCAGGGTTTATCCTGCCTTTATCCAACAAGCTTCAGCAGCCCTGTGATCCTGAACAGGACAAACAAAGGATTGATTTAGACAGCTAACCTTAGCTGGTTAGCAAATGTTAGTTGACTCCATGTATGTTGTTGATGGTTCCAAGTCAGCATATATTTGGAAATCCTTCAATACTTGCCTCCAAAAACTCTTCCTTGTTGCAGCTTTGCATCCAACCTGGCAACTCAGTTTTCAAGCACGAGAATGAAAGAGGATCCGTTCCAGCAGGAATAGAGTCTTTATTCTGAAAATAAAAGGAGTCTTGTGCAGTATGTTGCAGTGAGAGATTTTTGGGTTAGAATTTTGAAGAAAACGTTTGTGTCTCTACAATATGGTGAATATATCATAGCTGCATGTGGTGGTCCTCGACCTTTGACCTACAGTAGTTGGGATGGGCCTCAGCATCCCTGCTGCATGTGGTGGTCCTCGACCTTTGACCTACAGTAGTTGGGATGGGCCTCAGCATCCCTGCTGCATGTGGTGGTCCTCGACCTTTGACCTACAGTAGTTGGGATGGGCCTCAGCATCCCTGCTGCATGTGGTGGTCCTCGACCTTTGACCTACAGTAGTTGGGATGGGCCTCAGCATCCCTGCTGCATGTGGTGGTCCTCGACCTTTGACCTGCAGTAGTTGGGATGGGCCTCAGCATCCCTGCTGCATGTGGTGGTCCTCGACCTTTGACCTACAGTAGTTGGGATGGGCCTCAGCATCCCTGTGAAGGTCTGGGATCTAACATTTAAGAAATATTCTGCTGTGTATTTATACAAAAGATCTCACTGTTTCCAATCAGAGAGACTCCTCTCAAACCCTCCTGTTTTCCGAAGTCGCCACTGATCCCGCGCGTGACGCAGGCCGGCCACGTGACCCACCCTCACGCCCTGATCTGAGCCAATCGCACGCGGCGCGTTCGGCAGTCACGGGTCCGCGCCGCGGCAGCAGCCGGCTTTGACCGCTCTGGGAGCGGCGTCCTCACCATGGCCGGGTCGTCACACAGCAGCGCGGCGGAGCGCGTCGGCTACATCACCCGCCTGCAGAGCTTCAGCGCCTGCCACCGTCTGCACAGGTGAGCCGCTGCGGCGCCGCGCCGGAACTGGGCTTTTCAAAATAAAAGAAGGCAGGCTTCACGCAGGCCGAACGGCTGCTCACAGCTGATGCTAACGTTAGCATCGTTCCCACGGGATTTGTAGTTTCATTTTGTCATGTGCATACAGTTTTAAATGGTGATGTGTACTGCAGAAAGCTGTGATGTACACATTGTTCTTGAAAGCACCAATTGTCTTTTTGCTTACATGTTTAGGTTATTAGAAGATTTGTTAAAAACTAAATCTAAAACCAAGAATCTGACTATTTTGTTCATATCTGTTCCAGCGTTCACCTGAGCGATGAGGAGAACGCAAAGGTTTATGGGAAGTGCAACAATCCCAACGGTCATGGACACAACTACACAGGTTAGTGTGGTTTTCTATAAGCGGTGCTGATATTTAGTCCTGCGTCTGCTCACTGTGAAGAGAATAGAATATCTTTATTTCCAGAGCACTTTTCCCAGAAAGAATCACAAAGTGCTTTACAGAAGGAGCATAAAATCAATTTAATTTACCAATGATAATAATAAAAACGATAAAAGCTAAAAACATAGTAAAAGCAGGACTGAAACCAACAAAATCTCTGCTGAATAACTGTGCTGTGGTTTCTGTCACAGTGGAGGTCACCGTCCGTGGAAAGGTGAGCATGTCTGAATAAAAGGCCGGCGACAGACGAAACTGGTTTTTGATTTGAATCAAATGTGTTTCAGATTGACCGTATCACCGGGATGGTCATGAACCTCACAGACCTGAAGAGGTGCATCGAGGTGACGTCTTCTTCACTCCACTGTCTTAAATGTTTTGAAGTCTCTCCTAAACACAGTTTCCCCCTTTTTAAGAAACTTTCTTGCCCGTTTGAACCTGCAGGAGGTCATCATGATCCCTCTGGACCATAAAAACCTGGACAAGGACGTCCCTTATTTTGCCACCATTGTGAGGTATTAAACTTCCCAAACTTTGTAGCCATTTTTAGCCAGATTTTTGCCTTTTTTAATGTTTGCCTTTCCTTTCTGCACCCTGATTGTCAGCACCACAGAAAACCTGGCTGTTTACATTTGGGACAACATGGTGAAGGCCCTTCCCCCCAATCTGCTTTATGAGATCAAGATTTACGAGACGGATAAGAATATCGTCGTTTATCGAGGAGAGTAAACGGCTTTCGCCGCCGCAGAAGTTCCTCAGCATGCTGGCTGCTGACTCAGGCATAAACAGCTTTTTTTCAAACCATCTTTTCATGAGATCCAATAATTGTGAAACAAATTTAATGTTTCACTTTTTAGTTGTGCACATTCAGAAACTAAAGGTATTTACAACTGTACTCAGGCAGAGTGTGACCTTTTGACCTCACAGACAGAAATCCTGCCCTAAAGGATTTCTAAGAAGAAAAACACAAAACTGTTGATTGATTCTGCATCTTCATGTCAGTTTGTGTGACTACATGGATGAGTACAGTTGGGTCCCGTGCTCTTTTCTTTGGTGTTCATTTTCTTCAGGAAAGATGGATAATTCTGGAAAAAAGGCCCATTCCGTGTCCATTTTGGCGTGATCTACAGAGGTAGCAGGGCTGGCTTTGAAAGGTTGAATCGTTAGTTTTTTTTAAACGTCCACATTCCACCTAAAAACGAAAGCCGTCTACACTGAAGTTCTGGTTTGACAGACGGTTTCTCTCTGAACCACAATGCTCCACGAGCTCTCTGTCATCAGGGACTTTACCTCACTGTGGCCAAAACCAATGTTCCTCTGATTTACTCTGAATATGGGACGTATGTGAGGCAGATCAGTGGGACAGAGTCATTTTCTCTCCTACTGGATTTCCAAGCAGTCCTCTGTAATGGATCAACTTCCCTCTTTCAGTAGCAAAGCTTTTCTGGTTGGGAGTTTAAATGACCTGCTTTCTGCTTCTCGCCAGCGTTTGCTGTCTTTGTCAGATGTCATCATTTTCCTTTTCTTTCTTTAAGCCGTGCTGTTTCAGTATGAATGAAGTTTGCTTTGATGCTGCGCTGCATTCGTTTTCTTCAGTAGTCTTGATGTTTTTTACGGCTTTGTTTCTCTCAGGCTTATCGGTGTATTTTTCATTTCTGTTCCTTCTGTTCCTGCTGTAAGTGGAATTTTGCTTTACCGTTTAAAAATAATAAAACAATGTGAGAAATGTAAACTTACATCCTCACTGACATAAAAAAATCGTTTTTTCTCATTATCAAAAGTGCTCTTGTGTCTCATATGATTTTGTTGAGTATCTGTTGATGACAGATCATTTGCTGATGACGTCTTTCTGACCCTCTTCCAGATACTGTGTATTGAGCAGAAACATGTTGGTGATGTTGGGTCACTAGGGGGTGCTGCTTCTGTTTAAATCAAACTTCCACAGCTTGGTCTACAGATTCGAGGTCCTACTGGTCTCTGTCTTTGATTCATAGGAACTACATAATTATTGTTAAAAAGGAAGAACATGGATGCCATCCAATTACACAATGATCCTTCAAAATGGGTACACATGTTTGTAAACTGGAATGACAAAAAGGGGGAACAAAACAAAAGTTTTATATCATAAAATTAGTAAATGTGAAGCAGTGAACAGCTGATTCACTGTGGCGACCCGGGAAGGGATACGCTGAAAGGAGAACAACATTAACATCCCTACAATTCATGTTAAACTGGACAAAACGGATCTCGCTGCACAAATCTATAATAACAGAAATCAGTCTTTTCAAGCAAACCACATCATGGACTGTAGAGTTTGGAAGATTGCAGTGAAAGTAGCAGGACATCACTGGGAATTCAGAACTGAATGCACATAAATTATACAACAAAACCGAAACAGAACTGATGGTTCTGAACACAATACTCAGGCCTACCCTTTACCACGCTTCCCAGAGCACACTGGCAGCGTTTACTCTTTCTGTTTGCACGGACATTCAAATATTAGCTTTTAGCAGATACTCCTAGATACAACCCCCCCCCCCCCCCCCCCCCCCCCCCCCCCCCCCCCCCCCCTTTCCATCCATCCATCCATTCCTCCTTCCCCACTGAATCCTTTTCAGGGTCACATGGTTGCTGGAGCCTATCCCAGTGACTGTTGGGTGAATGCAAGGTGTAGGCAGTAGCCTATGCCAGTCTTATAATCAGCAGTGGTCATTTTCAGGACCAATACCAGCAGTACTCTGCCCACATGGGCAGCTGTAGAGCCTGCATGGTCTTCTCAGCAGGTTTTAGTCCACTTCAGTCTCTGGTCTCGTTCAGTATGAAAGAAAACCAAATGAAGGTGTGAAACGGATTATGTCACCCCACCTATTCAAAAAGCTGCAGGTGTTTGCTGACCATGCCCACGTGTGCTCCCCCCACACACACACCTGGTTGCATTAACGTGCCGCTGGATGCACACATGCTTGATAACAAAAGCCTCCCTGTCTGAACTTGAGTTTTTATCTTTTGTCAGAAATCAGTTTAAGCCTTTAATTAATCAAATTCCACAAACGTGTGTCATCCATGGGGGTGAGCGTGCCACGAGCTACCCCAGCAGGCACAGTCACATGTGCTGCTGCCCCAACAAAGAAAATCCGGTTACAGCGGTGAGTTCATGCACAACAAATAAGACCGAGTTTCACCGTGATGGACGGCAGCTGGATGACTACTATTAATAGCTAAAAGCTGGTTATTATCTCACTGACCGCATTGTGGAACACTGTTTTCCCTTCAGCCTGTAATCCAAAACTCCATTTGCTGCTGGGAGAAGAACTCAACGGTGTTCAATTCTGAAAATAACATCTAAAAAAAAGGGGGTACAGGGACGAAGGAGAGTCGCATGAAATCTCTTTCTGTGACTGTGAACAAAAACCAGAAATGAGGTTTGAAAGAAAAGATGCAACTTTAATCAAATCTGCTCAGATCCTGACAAATCAAGTCATAGGATGCTGCAAACTAATGGTAGTTTGAGGAATGTATCCCAGAAGGTTGTTTATGAGACCTGCTCAGATGAAAAGGATTTTTTGGGTGTTTTTAGGATGTTTTGTTCCACGATGCAGGACATACAGTTTATAAAGAAAGCTATATTTAAAATGGCATTTCTGACTTTTTCTTGATTCAAATGAACCACTGCTGCTCCGCCGAACATCCTAGAATGTCCTGGAAAACATCACAGGTTTTTAAAAAAAAAGTATTTTGACTAAAAACGGCATAATTGCAGTTAAAAGGGCACTAGAACACTTTTACACCAAGTCAAAAGTTACTTAGGTAGTTAATAGTCCTCAAACCCCTGGTTGGACATACATGCAGGTCTTTAATAACTCCCCGCCGTCGTCTTCTGTCCACCTTGGCGATCCTTTCTTGCTCCCTCCAGGTTCACGGGTTCCTTGGTCTTCCTTGTTTCTTCTTCCTCTGGTCAGTCCAAGGCCTGGTAGGTGATGCTGGATGTTGCTTTCCTCAAGGTGAGGCTGATCCAATTCCACCTTTTCCCTCCTATTTCTTCTTTTACTGGCGCATGCTTTCTTCTCAGTCAGATCTCTGTGTTGCTGATGGTTTTCAGCCAGTAGGTCTTGAGGATTCTTCTCAGACAGGAATTGATAAATGTCTTTAATCTCTTGACGGTGGTTTTTGTTGTTTTTCATGTTTGAGCTCCGTACAGCAGGACAGACTTGATGTTTGAGTTGAGCACCTCCTGGTGGACATCCAGGTGTTTGATGCAGGTTCTACATCCATGTCTGTTCCTCTGTTGGCTCCCCACACTGCTTAGATACGTGAAGGTTTCCAGCATCTCTGGCTCTGAGCTGGAAGAGTTGATCTTCGTGATCTTGGTCACCTGGTGGTGGATGTGGAGGTCAACTTCAAAAATCACCACTAAAAATAACCAAAAGAAGAAAAAAGATTCTTTTGATTTCAGTCTGAATGTGAGGATAACCAAAGAGGTGAAGTGTGTTCAGGTAACGTTGAATTGACTTTGACGTTCACACCATGTTTCTTGAGCAAAAGGTCAAATTCTTGAGCTCTACACACATGCTGGTATCTGCTCAACAAAACAGAACTTTCATCTTATCCCCGACAGTAAGCCTGTAAAAACCCTGAGTTTCCACTGTTGGTTTGATTAAAAACCTCAACAAACTTTGCTTTCATGCAGATAAAAGTGGGTGAATTACCTTCTGCTTTGATCCTTTTTTCTCTGTTTCTGTTTCTCTGTAAACACATCATTTCGGCATGATTTCCCACCACCTTCAGCCAGGAGCCTTTAGTGAGTTTAGGGCTGACTGACACATTGACACATTCAGGGAAATAGCAGAGGAATTAAGCCCTGTGGGAGGGGGAAAGGAGCACCTAATTATGAGACTTATCCAGCCTGAGACCTGCTTTCTTCCCCATGAATGAAAGTTGGCAGTTTTTACAGGGATTTTCACTGCTTACATCATTTCTTTTTGGCTAAAACACATTATAAAAACAGTGCCAATGGTGGCGGCTCAGCAGTGCAGGTTGAGACTTCATATACAAAGAAACAAAGCCTGTATTAGCAAAAAACATTTAAACACAGCAATGAAGCGACTTCACCCGCCCGGAAGGAATTACATTTGTCTGCACAACATAAAGCCTTCCAAACAGACACAAGTGGAGCGCTGCATAAACACTTCAGAACTTTGTTGCCTTTTCTTTTAGATATTTGGTCAATTTAATAGATTACAAAGCCTTACGAACAACTGCCCTGCTAGTTATGCAGGCAGTCTGCGGGTGAGAAATGGGCAAACCTGTACAGATGGCACAGGATGGGGCGGTAGAACAAAAATGTTGGTGCACATTTGTTTCTTTAGGCAACTTGTGGGCGATGGGTTGCAGCAAACGCGTATACAGCAAGGGTCAAGTGGCAGCGACGCAGGCGTGTGGCAGGGATTTCTCATTTTTAGGCTGTAGACTGTGCTAGAATCAGGTGAATGCTGACTGTTAGAAATGAGCAAATCAGAGCAAAGTTTGTGTGGGCATCCTACGAGTTCTTACAGGTACTTAGGTATCACGTGTCCATCTCAGGTGTGCGGCATGTGCACGTGGGCAGTAAGGGTCCAGTGCTCGCGCCTTAAGAATGACTAAAGTGTGGTGTAAGGACACCGGAACACATCACCTGTATATCCTAATTGTCTGCAACTTACATCATTCTGTCAAATACTTCCCAACACACTAACTACAAGCACACAATGGAACATTCCACTTTCATGGCGTCCTTTCAGGTGGCCGTATGAGCCCCCTCTTTACCGTGCAGCCGCTCCTCTCTGTGACCCTCCAGAGGCCCCGGCAGTCCAAACACCCACAGCACTCGTACAGGTCATGTGACTAAGGCTTAAGGACAACAGCCATCAGTGTGTGCTGTCTCACCTTCAGCTCCTCAGAGCTAAACCTGATCCAAACCCTCCTGTAAGTTTTAAACATAATCCTCTGACAATCTGGGAGATGCTCTGCTTAAGGCTACAAAGCAGTCTAAACACACAATGCTGTTTCCAGAGGAACTTGAACCATTGACCTAAGGTCTGTAGCCTGTGATCATACTGTCATCTGCCTTAGCAGCTAAACCTGAGTCTGAACTCCCACACACAGGCAGAGCTCAGGGTTTTGAATGAACTCTTTGTAACTTGACTGTGGCTTTATTGCCACAAAGACTCACTGCTCCACGAGTCTAGTTTCATTCAGGACAATGATAACACGGCTTTGGAAGCTCAAGTGTCTGTGTAGGAAGCTTTATTAATGAGGCACAAGACAGCAAAGCGTAGCTTCACAGAGCCAGTTGGTTGACTTCTGGCACATTGTTTTAAATTTGTGTAAGACCCCAACTTTACTGAGCATTCCCAGCCTTTTTTCTCCACGGTCCCTTTGTGGAAAGCTCAGCCGGACTCTGGTGAGGTCCAAACAGGTGAGCTGTGCTCTGATGCAGGAGGAGGATCTCAGTTTAAGTGAGTGGGAACCAAAGTGCAAAAGGGAACTTACAGGAGACACAATGAAGCAAAAAAACGTACAGCCCGCCATGCAAAACCAAAAATGTAAACCCAGTTAACAGCCCAGACAGGAGCCCTGTGTATGACAGCCTATCAAACAGGATGAAGGGGTGTAACTCATGAGCTTTGATGTTTGAACAGCCTTTGGGACAATCCAAGTGAAGCAGCCTTAAACTCTAGCGTGGAATTTGTTTTGAGTTATTCTTACCAACTCTGCAGTAATAGTCTGGGTGATCATGACAGACGCCGTCAATTTGACAGACATAAAAGCAACTAAATATATTTGTTGAAATGTTAACATTGACCAAAACGGGGAGCAAATGGTAATCACAAGCTATGACAACTGGCTTTAACATGGAGCACTCAGTAACCGCTGTACCACCTTGATATGGCTTTTTCACCCTGACTGTATCCGTGCGTGTTCAGGTGTTCACTGCGACCTGTCACTCACAGCATGCTCACAGAAAAAACTGTGCATGAACACTTTTACTCTACAGGCTCACTAATGGGTGTACGACCTCGATATTCTGTATGGGTTACCTGTGTGCACCGACGGCATTTTCACTATTGTCACCCTCAGACAGCCTGGATCCGCCTGGAAGGGCAGCTGTGACTAAGATCAGTTGGAGTGTTCTTCTTAAAGACACCCAGTGCTGCATTATCCTAAACTTTAAAAGTGTTTCAATGACAGCGTCTGGTAAATGACTGTGCTGACAGCCAAAAAAAGCTCTGTGTGTCAATAAAGGGCAAACACAAATGTTTCATTGAATGTATTTTCAGAACAATTGTATTGCAGACTGGACTGCAATCCTCTTTTGGTTCCTTTATGCCCAGAGCGTCATGCAGCTCAGGAGCATGTCAAAAACACCATTTCACTGGAGCGGCTCTTTGAAGCTGTCAGTGAGTTTCTTCTTGACTTTGCACCGATAGGTGAGTAGAGTCAGAATGTGTTGCTGCGGCTGGAGATGTGTCAGTGTTCAAGCTTGTTCATGTTCCCTCTCTCCGCTGCTCCCTCCCTCCTCAGTGCTCCTCTCAGGGTCAGGTATCACAACACGCTCTCCCCCAGCCTGAAGGGCGCACGCTCTTGCACATGCCTCACTTCCTCCCCCGAGCTTTTCGGGGGAAGACAGCATGGGAGGCTGTGGGCCGTGAAGATGGAGAAGAGAGTGTGTGTGATCCAGACTGACTTTCGCCAGTACCGGCCCACCATCGCTGCACACAGAACCACCCGGGTAAGCAGCCTGCAGCTCCTTCCTCCTTCCTCTGCAATGCTTCTGCACTTTTTCCTTTCGTTCCAGCTGAGTTATCTGGAGTGTGTTTGCAAGCGTGTGTCTGCAGACTCACACCTTCCATCAAGTCTCTGTGACAGCAGGGGGCGTCAGAGAGCAGCACCTTTGCTGGTTTCTGCGCTTTCAGGTGCAAATATGGATTCAAGTTTGAATGTGTCCCATTCACCTGGTGCTGGTTATGATGGCAAGACAAAAATATTGAGACCTCTTCTTCAGACTCACACCTTTGGCAATATTGAATTTTTTGAGACAATAGCATCTCAGAGTGGGCTCAGGTTTTCTGCACTATAGGTGCACCTGATTATAACATGCTCTGTCAATAAATGATCTATTTGTGGAACTCTGTCATTTAAGGTGCATCAAGCGATAGAAAAGAGTCAGAGACGAGTCAGTCAGACACACTTTATTAACTGGGTTCACACTAAATCTAAAATTTGTTTATGACACGCTACGTGTTAGCCACATTAGCATTTTCACAATACCTGTGCATGGAAAAAACAGACTGATACGACTAAAACAAACATTTCTGGGAATACACTAACTCCCAGCCTTCCCAGAAACATGTTAAAAACACAGTCTGACATTGTTACATGTTAGCCGTGTTAGTGTTATTTACAATAACACTAAGCCTCCTTCTGTTTAGACAAAGCGTTGTGCACCTCTCAAAATCACTTTGACACCCGTAAACAACCAGAATAAATCCAAATGAAATGTGCTCTGGATTATAAAGCGCTCAGAGGTTTTTCTCTGAATCCTGCTGGTTCTTGGAATTCTCCCTTAGGTTTGGTGCACAAACTTTTTTAACGTGATAAAGCAATAAACGGATAGTAGATGTCATTTTTGTATTTGTTTTTTCTGAAATAGAACATGTCATTCTTTTACATGCAACAACAACATTGACATTTTAAAGACACCACTGGAATGAGAGGACGGTTCTGTTACCTGTCAGTTTTCAGATTTGTTCTTGACAGAACCTTCGTCGCCCTGCTGCTGCAGAGAGAAAATGATCACGCTCAGTTTCTTCCACTGAGATGCTGAGCGTGACCGCTTGTAGTGTTAAACTGCCAACTGGTATTCATGTGTTAAAGTGGATCCAACCCGGATGACTGAGACCCTTCACAGACATGCGGTTAAAGTAGACCAGACACTTTTGGATTTTTCATTTTTTGGAAACCCCCCCTAAAACACACAAACAAAAAATCAAAAATGGAGTCTACTCTATTCAAGCTGATTCACCACAGTGAACGTGTCTTTGCCATGACTGTGGACCTTGGCTGATACGGCACGTAGACCATGGAAGATCCTTTACAAAGTACAGCAGGACAGAGAGAGTCTGTATGAAAAGAAACTGATTTCATTTCTGACCATAAACTTTGACCAAAGGGAAAAGGACGGGCTAGAACAGGTCTGGAGGCTTTAGAAGAGTTATTACTGCAGATCATGATTAGGATGATGACAAAGGGGTGGAGTGGCTGACAGCTTCCAGAGACATGCCGGCAGCAACACAGCAGCCTGAGAGAGATCACAATGACAACTGTGTGCTTTAGAAAGTCATAAACAAAGTCCAGAAATACCTGCATCCATTGTGCAACAGCGTAACTTCACTGCCAAAGAAATAATGCAAATGTGTTTGCCCAGAAAGCAGTTAAAGCAACGTTTTAAAAAGCTTTAAATAAACGGTTACATTTATCCTGAGGGTTTTCGATAAGGGTGTAATGATTTGTTTTAACAACGATTTGATTCATTCATAATTTATGGTGGTCAATATGACTTACAGTCAGTATTGGTTCATTTTGAACAATTCAATTGGATCTTTGTCACTTTTACGTCATAGTAAAATAAACCTACCATGACTAAATTCAAACTGTACTTCCAAGATCGATTATTGTTTTTTCTCATTTTGAAACGACTTTTTAGTAGAATATGTCTACTATTTAGGTATGGCGTCTAAAAACACAAGCTCTTTGACATACAAGTCTTCAACTTTTAAAGCGATCAAAATCTGATTCTGATGCAGAGAAAATTGGCTCTTTTTACCATCATGCCCTTTACTGTGATTAGCTCTGCAGGTCCCTACAAAGCATCATGCTCCCACCGCCATGCTTGACAGTGAGGATGATGGTTTTAAGGTTCATGGCTATTTCTTTTTCCCAAATGAAATGTACATTTAACCAAACGATGTCATCCAGTGACAGTTTTTAAAGACCACACAGGTTTAGAGAAGTCTTGTGTAGAAAAGTAACATCATTCATGGAACCCAGCAGTCTGCAGTGTCCCCCGGACTGTCTGCAACAGCCAAATTCACAACTATGGCATTCCTTAGATGTTTTAACGTACCTGTCATCTTAACTAGCAGAGCTGTCACCTTCAACTTCCAAACACAACGGGACAAACCAACAGCAGAGAGATGCTCTTTGCCACCTGTTAAATTGATTTCATTTTCTGCTTAAATTCCTTTTTCAGGTCATTCTTTGTGGGTTGGACAGAAAAATGCCAACAAATAAGATAAACTTTCATCATTACACCTTTTAGAGTCAGTCGGCCTTCATGGAAGGAATTTTTAGTTGAGCCGACATGTTATTTAGCCATAACTGGTAATCACTGAGTTTTCAAGGCAGAACTCGTTATCTACAAGCCAATTGTTCTCTTTGTGTGTAACGAACTAAAATAGCAAATGCTTGTTAAAGTGAAAGTTTTCCTGTCTGGCTTCACAACTTCACTGAGAAAAATGTACTTTCAGATCAATAAACCTCATGCAGATTCTCCAGGTTGAGAGAATACTTTTTCTGTGGATGTTCTTCTGTCTAGTGCTAAAATCAGAGGCATTCCATTGATCTCTGGGTAATGCCATGTTTAGGTCTCCTCAGCTCATATGGCCTGTAATCCTCCATCACTGTCACTTAACTCCCAGTTCTTTCATCCAAAAGATCAATAATAGACAAGACAAAATCATAAGATCAGCGTATAAAGCCAACAGCAGTCTCAGCAGAGTCCCAGTTATGGTTAATGAGCTGGTAGAATGCAGCTGACCCGTGATCACGTGAGCGCATGAGTGTAAGTGAATTATGAGGGGCTTCAGTGATCAAAGGCAGACAGCGCCTCCCTGAACGACCTGGATCCAGAGTTCAGCCGCAGGTCAGACGTCATCCTGCACTCCATTCATCTGCAGGCGGGTTGCAAAAGAGGGGCTTCTCCATAAAAAAGCATCACCCGGGGTGGGTGGGACATTAAACTCATCTGGAGAACTGCAGGGTCGCCCTGCTAGACTTAAGGAGCTAATTACATTCAATCCAGATCATTTCTGCTTATGAAAACATTTCCTGCTCAATATTCTTTGTCAGTTAATTGAAAAAGTGAAATTTCATATGCAGTTAGACATCAACAGAAACGTTTCTCATGAAGTCTGATCATGTTTGGCTTTCCGGTAATGAAACTCCATTACCTGAGAAACTGTAACTCTTCTAAAAAAAAATTTAAAAAAGTTAGAATTTCATAATGTATTCATAAATTCATGCACTGATCAGCCAATAAACCTACAGCACCTGAAAAGGTCTGCGCTCCTCACAGCTGTGGATTGATTGACAGCTGTCTTCGCTAACGTGTTGGGAAGCCAACAGTTTGATTTAGCCTTTTGACATTTATTCCAGTAGGACTCAGAGATTTACAACTGCCACAAAACTCTGTAGCGGAACCACTTTCATGTATTGTATTTATCACTGACATTCAGGAGTTAACTTGCCTCTGGTGGAGAGAGAAGCACATCAGCAAAGTCCAACTCCGAGAGAAATGTGGTAAAATACTTCTGCAGGTGGACTCAATGGGTCTCAGGAGAGTAGGGTTTTGTCATTGTTGTTGTTGCATGTAAAAGCAGGTCATGTATTATTTCAGAAAAACAATCACAAATACATAGAGATAAATGTTGTAAAATTGACCTGTTTTGTCCTTCCATGGTAGGAAGCCCAGTGAGAGCCACCATTTTGGGTCTCCAGGTCATGTGACTAAAACAACCAACCCTACACCATGAGTTCTGAATTGGTTGGTCATTTTAAATTAAACTATTCATATCAGTCAGCTCTATGGGAGATTAAACAGTCAGATGCCTTTGGGGCGTCTTGCCTGTTTTACAGTTGAATTGAAATGAATCCATGAAGCTGACAGCACAGTGTTTCTGAAATGTTCTGGTATATTGATGTCTCAGGAATGCATTTAGGCTGAAGAAAGGGCCCAGCATTGTGAAAACAGCCCGTCTGTTCTTCCTCCTCCATGAAACGTCACGGTTGGCTCGCTTTAGTTAACAGCCTCTTGATGACCTTCAAACTCAAACTCACTCCTCTCCCTTTCAGGGAGGCAAGAGCATTATGTTTGCTAGTCTGATAGGCCTGGAAATCAATCTGATGCTTGTTGAGGAACTTGATGATAGCAAGCTTACCTTCAACCACTTTAGCTGTGGTTGCAGGAAAACGCTTTCACTTTGAGGCACCACCAATGGCTGAGGAACATCAACCTCTGCTGTGGTTCTTTTCTGCGCTTAAACATTTGGTGTTGAAACTCTAAACAGATATTTGAAAAAACCTGAAGGCAAAATGAGATCATTGGCTTTGAGATCCATGCAAGTTCTGCTGTAAGTTCACTGTCTGTGAACACACCTGCAGATCACTGCTGACACGCTGGTTTCATGTTCATCACGGAGACTGCATGTGTGCAATGAAAATGCTGTTTCTAACATGTTCTTGTGCCATTCCTCTCATGATGGAGGAAGAATTAAGCCTAAAATTGCATTTATGAATGTCTCTTTCTTCAAATCCTTGTGAATCAGGAACAGATAAAAAACTGTTGTTTGAAAAAGATCGTATTTGTGACGCAGAAGCTCCGCCCCGCTGAAGCTTTAGCATTGGTTTAGCAGCAGCGAGCTATAGCGAGCGTTGTTGTAGCGTTGGTTGCTTCAGGGTTTTGTGCAGCTCAAAACTTTTGGAGCGGTGGGAGGGACCCTCGAGGAACATCAGCGGTGACCGAGCGGATGCGTCGTTGCTTTAATGGAAGACAACTTTTGTTGACTGGTGATGAACGGTCTCGAGCGGTGAGGGATTTTTTCACCGCTCCAGGAACGCTGCAGCAAAGTTCGGGCGGTGTGACCGGACCCTTACAGAGATGAATTTCTAACCGACTCCTGCCACTCTGCAGAAACTATGGGCTAAAAGACGACACAGGTTTTGATTTAAGCTGAAAGTGGCAAAATCATAGATAAAAGATCACTGGGAACACCCTTACAATAAAGAGCTGTGTTTCACAGCTTTTCTCTTTAGTGGTTTGATTAGACATTTTTGATGCATTTGCACAGATTTTTAAATGTTCATAGCAGTCAATGCCAAGTCTTTGCTGTCATCATAAGACTATTGCCTCTACATTGTGAGCTGCGGAAAAAGACGGCACCAGAGATTGGCACCACTTCTAATGTTAGGATTTTGAGGCTGCAGTTGGTTTCTGTTGTGAAAATGACACTATTTTCACAAAGTTTGTTCCTGAAACGTGACTCAGATGAACAGTGGCTAACCTTCATACGCTGAGTCGGGAACAGCAGGAGCTCCTGTGAGTTCAAGTCAGAACATGAAGCCTTTGCTTAGCAGGCATTCATCATGAGGATTGTGCTGCAACAAAGACAGCATTTACTGTGCGCTTTGTTAACACCAGCAGTGGCTTTACAAGTGGGCCACCATGACTGCACAGGTGAAGCACCGTGTGTCACATTCATCTCCCTGCATGCTGGGTGTGCCAGTAAATCCGGTGCTGACGGCTGAAATGTAAAATGTTTTCAAATTCACTGCAGGCAGAGGAAGTTCAAGGGTGTCAGGTGGATAATCCTGATGTCACACGTCTTAAATCTTATTTGGACAGCGCAGCAAACCAGGACGCACTTTAAAAAGTTGACACCACGTCTCCCAGCTGGTGGACACGCGTCAGGCTGTCAGAGGGTGCTGCCAGCAGCAGGTTCCTTCAGTTTTCCCGTTCAGATCCACCAGAAGAAAACGTTCTTCTTTTTTAGAGCCTCTCTATTGCTTTTCTTTGGAAGATATGAAAACAAACTATATCCCAGTTAATCAGCACATGTCCGCCAGCCATGTTGTTTATTGCATCACTTCTTTTTGCCTGCACAGTGGACGTTCTCTCGTACTCAGCTGAGGATTGATCCTCAGTCTTTGTTTTTGGGTTGAAACTTGTTTAAAGTCAGAATTTGAAATTGTTAAAAATGTTCAGATTTGATCTTGACAATCAGAACGTAATGCTCCATTCACACCGAGCACATGATGTGCATTTAGGAGCTCATGTTGGAAGAGGCTTGGTGTCAAATGTCAAAGAGGGGGCAAATCTCATGAATCTTGCTTCAGACTTTTTCTATTCCGATGTATGAAAGACTTGCTTTCTGACCGGGCACAAACTGCATTTATTCATTTCTCCTCATGATCAGTTTTCAAATGGTTGGCACTTCTGTGAAATTGAAGGGACGCTGGGGGGGCCTGTCATCTTCATCCCAGCAACACCTCCACTGGCTGACTGAACTCCACCTTTGATCTCAGAGCTTGGTACCAAACAGAAAGTGGGTCTGTGTGAAGGAATGTTTGCTTTGACTGAGTGGAGGTGTCAGACTGATGGAGGGAAGTTCATAGAGAGGACCACAAGTGCAGATCCAGCTGTTAAATCATGCAGGGTCTGATGGGTGAGGGTCAGTCCCTGCAGAGAAGGTCCCAGTGCAGATCCTGTCTGGACGCTTTTCTCTTTACGTCTTTGGAGACTCATCATGGTGAACGTCTTACACTTTCAGACCCTCTGGAATGGTCCTCATATTCTGACCTTATAGTTTAGAGGCAGTTTTAGGACTCCATCTTTGGGTGTTCTAGGCCCCCAGGTTAAGGCAGTAATTCTTTGGATAAGAGAGAGACCTGTCGACTGTAAAAACCTTCATAATGAGCCATTTCAGTCTGGTTGTTTTTGATCTTCCAGAGGTATTACGGGGTATTTGTTGTTTTAAGGGGTAATTGTAGCAGCTTTGCTGGTCTAAACCAATAAACTAGATCCCATAGAAAGAAAATGTTCACGCACCTTTTAACAGGCATGCTGAGAGCGACAGTCAGTGAACACCTACACAACACTAAGGGTAAAGAGTGACGTGGGTGACACCTCCCTGAAACCTGCACACTGTGCAAGGGGCCCAATAGTGCTGTTTAAGTGAAAGGTGTGAGCTCCTCACGCGCAGAAAGGATGACACTAAAGACTGGAGTTTGTTGGGGTGTTCTACAGGGGTCCTACAGGCACTATGCATCAGCTGAACTCCCCGTGTGTGCAGCATCTGCCTGCAGTCAGGAAGGAGCCATTACTCGCTCCTTCCAAACAACTGGATTGTGTCATAGGGGCATTGTACGACAGCATCACCTGTATGTCATGAGTGCAAGTAACTTACATGATCCTACAAATATTTCATGATACACGTATGACACACACAATGGTACGTTCCATTTCCATGACGTCATGCTGTACAATCCTCAAGAGAACTGCGAGACACACCTGCGGTCACCTTAAGATCCAGCTGCTCCTCTGTGACCCTTCAGGGGCCCTGCAGCGCTCGTACAGGTAAGCCCTCATACGGGAGCATGGGACTGAGGCTTTAGTCACGACACGTGGACTAAAATATGCTCCTCACCCAAGAAACGTCTTCAGCCTGAGTTCAAGTGAAGCTTTCTGCATCTCAGGTGATTTCACTTCAAATAAACCAGCAGTCGTGTCCGACAGGGTGAAGCAGCTGCATCCTCCTCCTGAGGCTCAGGCTTCGTCACTCGTCAGTCTTTGGGTTGTTGAGAAGCTGCTGGCAGGTAAATTCCTGTTGTTTGGAGCTCTGAGATCAGCAGAGGAACTGAGAGGAGTGTGTTTTCACGGGACAATGGTTTTGCTGCACAACCTGGTAATGATTTTTGTGAGGCCTGACATTGATCGTAAACTGGCTGTCTTTCAGAGTGTCATGGTTTACAGCTTGATAAACACAGATTCAGAATGCTGTGCATTCTCGACTCACAGGCTTACAGACAGGAGCTTATAAGGAGAAGTGAACCCACATGAGGTGCTTTTTTCCTCATTCCTGATTCCTCTGAATTGTCCATTCTTTAGATGACTTTTTCCTCTTCAGGTTGGCGAGTGTTTCTGTGTATCTCATCAAACCTCAATATGATCTGTCTTTCAATACTTTTCTCTTTATTCAATAGGAGAGCTGTTAGACCCAAAAGAAATGTATTCTTTAGAGTTTCTTCTAAAAAAAGCACAAAGTCACATTTTGTACAGTGGAAAGTTTGTCACTTTTCATTCACTTTTGAACCAGGATGGATGCATCAAGGTGTGGATGTGGGTTGTTGTTTGTCTCTGGCCCTGCAGTGGACTAGCAAACTCTCCAGGGTGTTCCTGGCTCCTCTAAAAGTCTTTCATTTTTCTAAAAACCGCAAATCTCTTTTTAACCCGGAGCGCCTCATTTAACAGGATTCATTCTGGTTGTGCTTACTTCTGTTGAGGCAGTTTTGAGAGGTAAACGATGCTCTGTTGGGTGTTATTGTGAATAACTTCTGTGTGGCAGTGTTGCATTTTTTTGTTTAGATGTGTTAACAACCAGTAGGGAGTTAGCGTAGTCACAGGGACGTTTGTTTCAGCCGTATCCATGTTTCAGGTTGGAGTTACAGGTCTTGTGAATACACAAACACTTGTAACGTGACAAACATGTAGCGTGTATCAAACAAGTTCAAGAATTACTGCGAAGAAAGTCAGAGTGACTGATGGACTCTGACTCTTTAGTCTTGTGTAATGCACCTTAGTTCAATGTGTCTTTATTTATTCATGACATACATAAAAAATAGACCATTCATTGACACTGCGCCTTATAATTCAGTGCACGGTACAGAAAATACAGTAGTGCATTTAGAAGATGGATGGATGGCACTGCTGATGCTGGATCCATTCATGGTAATGACTACCTATAAGGTTGGATACTGCCGCCCATATTGAAGAAAGGATTCCTTATGAGGTGGAGTGGAATGCAGGAGACGGAGACTTGTGGATAAAGACTGCGTTTAAGAAATAAAGCAAACTTTAGTTAACCTGAAATGAGAGAAAAACAATGGAATGACTGCAAAGATCAGCCTGTCTGAAAAGCATGAGCGGAATGTGGTTGAGGACTATCTGTAACAGGAAACGGATCGTTTTTAAGCCTGAAAAGAGACAGAAGCAACAGATAAACAAAGCATGACCAAAGAGAGAGAAGAAAACGCACCAGTCCTCACACTGACAAGCAGCACAAACTTTAGTGAAGCTGTGGGTCCAGAAAACCTGCAGCCACATCACAATGAAAGAAGACTTTGGAAAAAAGAATCTTAAGAAGTCAATGTTTCTGCGTTTGGTCTTCAAAACCAGACTTCCTTTTAACTATATTCACCATGAAAGTGTTGAAACAAATGTTTATGAGGACTCCAGAGCTTCAAAGACCCACCTGGATCAGGTCAGCGGGGGTTCCAGCATTTTTCTGTGAAAATATTGAAGGCTTTCCTTTACCACAGTTACACTTTGAAATAAGATACAATATTTTCCACATGGAAGTGGCCAGACATCATCCATTTTTCCTGTGCAGTCATACTCATCATGTTCCTCCTTAAAGACTGCATTCATGTGAAGGTCTGAATAGAAACGAGCTGCTCTCTGCTCTCATTCTTCACGCTCCAGTGCAGAGATGAGACTTGTTGTTGGTGGTTTTTAAATCCTGACTTTATACTCCAAACGCCTCTTCATTGGACAACACCGTCACACTTGGCTGGTGCCATAATGCCCTCCGTTGTTCCAATGAATCCTTGGCATTGTGGGGGCCGTGTGGGCGTGTGCGCCACGCACATTTATGATCATTAAAGTGAGTAAAGAAAAGGCCTTGTGGGTCTGGAATGCAGCTCTGTCTTCTCCTGTCTGTGCCGCTCTGAACCTGACGTCTTCAACCAACATTCTCCTCTGTGGGGACACCTTCAGACCCCCAGACGGCTGACTGGGAGGAGCAGCTTGCTCCTGGAGGGGGAACGAGGAGCACCTGCTTTTAGGAGCTGACCAGCAGTTTGGAATGTTTGGAGCCAAATAAGGCAGTGGATCAGGAGGAGAGGAGGAGGCTAACAGGTGGAGGTGAGCAGAGAGGGAGTCTGACGTGAGAGGAGTCATTAGACCCCCCCATTCCACAGGACAACAGCTGGAGGAGACACGCAGACCCTCAGACGGGCTCGGAGCTCCCAAAACCATCCTTCCTGTTGTGACGGGAATGCTGGGGATATCCGAGATGTTATCTGTGCGGCGCCCCTCCCTCGCTGATGACACTGAGGAATCCAACAGGATCCTGCCAGGACCTGGACCAGAACCAGAAGCTGAGGACCTGGACTGGGACGGGTACAGCGCTTCACTGGAGCACAGAGCAGCCGCTGTGGGTGACTCAGACTTTATGGCTCAGGGAGGCAGTTTACTGGGGAGGGTTTACTCTGAAAAGTGACTTTTATTTGTGACGAAAGCTCTTCTATCTTTAAAGACTGAGGAAAGGATTTTTTAGACATGTCTGGAAAAAATGAATAACAGGAGACAGAATTCTTAATGTCTTCAACTTTTTTGTCAAAATTCTTTTAAAAGTCTTGTAAAATACCCCAAAGAGCAGTACAAACCCTCAAAATGGAGGGAAAAAGAAAAAGAAAGGCTTGATGCTATTATCATTCAGAATGTAAAACCTTTCAATTCAATTCTGTTTGCATGTTTCATCTTCTTAATTCAGAGCCTTCTTGCCTAAACAAATATGTCCCAAAGATAACATTTGTGAGGCTGTTGACAACACTTCTGTGGGACAAAAGATGGTGAAATGCACCAATCCAACCCTTGAAATGTTTCTGTTTTGCATTTTCTCAGGAGTCTTTTTTTCCTTTAAAATACGCAAAGAGCATGCAAAGCAATAAAGTAAGATAACAACAAAAAAGTCTGTAATCAGTTGGTGTGATCATCGATCAATCAGAGATCAGTGGTTTTAGGTCGTTACATTTTGACATGCACCAAACATGCGTCGTATTTTGTAGTGGAAATCCTGTTTGTCCTAACAGCAGCGCAGAAGAAGAAGCGCAGCTCAGTCTTAAGGAGAGCAGAATCGTCCCAAAGAGACACAGATGACGACGAATTCTATGGATTTATTGATTTAAAGTGGTATAAAGTTTAACTGACTTGTGAGCATGTTCTTTACGGTTATCTGAATAATACGCTGCGCTGAAACATTAGATTCCTTCTTCATAAACCTAAGAAGCATCACTTTTATGGCAGTAAAGCGTGCATATACTCAGTCTAACATGATCTATTCTATTAGAATGATTTGTTTCACAAGGAAATGCTTGTTCTTGTTCCTGCATTTTGGTAAATAAAAATTCTCCCAAAGCTGCGACTCATTTATGGTTGTATCTGGCTGCTGTGACTGTTACTCCGGACACATCTATAGTCCTGGGAATACAAAAGGTGTCCAGGATTGACTGGATGACGGTGATGCAGGCGTGAGCGGCTTCTGCCGGAGGGTTGAAGGAGGAACGGAGCTGAGAGGAGCTCCAACAAACTGCTGTTGTCCTGTTGAGGATGGAGGCTGACTCAGAGCAGAGGCCTCAGCAGAACTGGTTGGCTCAGTTCTGGTTGTTGTTCTGCTGCTTTAGTTCTTCTTAATGAAACAAAGTGGGAATGAACAAAGGGAAGCTGCTGCTTTAGCTCAGGAGATTCATGGAGCTGCAGCATGCAGTGAGATCCTCTTCGTTGCTTCTTCTTCTTTGACCTAACTAATCCTCGCAGATTAACTTGTTGTTGCAAACGCTCAGATTAAAGCGCTCATATTTCATCCCTTTGTCATTGCTCTGTTTTTGTCCCCAAAGCAGCAGTACTAGTTCAGTTCTGTATAAACTAACAAAGATGTCCTGAGACCGACTCATGTGAACAAATGAAACATTTGAGGCTTTCTTCCTGTTTGTTAACCTCCAGGATCCGGAGAGCTCGTCGGCCTTTCAGCATCCCTGTGTGCAGCAGGGCCGCTGTGAGCTGGAGCGGCGGCTGGAGGAGGAGGAATCCTGCTCCGCCCAGCTGGCCCTGCACAGGGACAGGCTGGAGGCAGAGTGCTGCAGCCTCAGGACACGCCTGGACGGCCTGGAGACTGCCCTGATGGCGGCTGAGCAGGACAAGAAGGTAGGAAACTGGAGGATCCTCTGCAGCCTTCATGTAGTTCAGAGCCGCTGCTGCTGGGACCTGGTCTTCAGCGCCTTCCTGTGGGTTTTCACTGACTCCTGACAGGCATTCAGACACATTCATGTTGTAAAAATCAGATCATTTAAGAGCAATTTTGAGCAAGAAATCCTATTTTTCCTAAACATTTTAAATGTATTTCATTGATTTTCTTTTTGAAATGATACTTTTTATAAAAATAGTAGCAGGTGGAGCCTTTTATTATTTGAAAGTGCCAGGTTCTTCCAAATGTGCATGTTTTTGCTGTGGTTTCAAAGAAAATTCAGATATGGTCAAATGTGCAACAATTGACAGATTTTTTATTCATTACTAAAAGCAAATCCATCTGTTTAAAAAAAGGCCACTCATTTGAGTGTAACTGAAGGACAGTGAGACACATTTATTTGCTAACATGTAGCTCTTCCAGAATCAGCCTGCTATTTTTTTAAACTCTTTTCTTTTTTGATTCCTACTTTGATATAATGTTAAAACAAAGGATTTTTCTCCATCATTTCCACATCAAATGTAGAAAAGCTCAGAAACTCAATGTTTGCATTTTATTTACCCTAAAATGACAGTGATGACGAAGATTAGGTTTAAATGAACAAATTAAAAAGTCTCATCTGATCAAATTCTGAGAACTTTTTTCTTAAAATAATCATGAAATTCCTTGTTTGCAGATTTTCCCATGATCCCATGATCATATTACTGTGAGGTTGATTTTGCCTTGCAAAAAGACCAAGTTTGATTAAACATGTCTGAGTTTTTTTTGTTTTGTGAGAAATGTCCACTGTTGCTGTCAGCTGTCAAAAGCTTCACAAATGTGAAGCTTTTTCTGGGCAAATTTAAATTGATCCTCGGTCGAATAAAGAAGAAGTTTTAAAAGAAGGATAAGGGAAAGGGGGAATTTGATTTATTTGGCTCAGTTTTTCTCGACTGAGGAGCATCTGAAACATGTTGTGTGGTTGTCTTTGACTTTCTGGGTCTCTACACACTGATCATCTGTGCAGCTGAAACACACAAAAAAAGCAATGCAGGAAGTCCTGCTCGGACGCTTTCTTGGTTTTATTTGTTGACACTTCAAATGAAGTCCAGTAAGTATTTTTTTACAAATTAACTGAGATTTGAACCGTCAGCTTCTTAATCTCTACACTGTGTTGTGTTGACAGTACATCAGATGACAAACAGATTCATAAAGAACTGTCATGATGATCTGCACACTCGTGAAAAAGCTGTTTTTGTTTGTCTCACTCTTGTACTTTGAACAAAGCAGTGAGGAGAGATTCCTCTGGGAACATTGTAAATCCTTCAGAAATATCTCTTTCAAACACAAAAGAAACAACTTAGAGCAACTGTAGCCCATCTGAGGGCTGAGGAATGCAAACAGCATGTTTGACCTTTATGTGAACTAAGATAGAAACTCTGAAACTGCTCCTGATGAAGCACAGCGCTATACCAACAAACTGACTTATGAAAAACGAACATGTTTGACTGCAGAGGTTGGCATCCACTATGAGAAAAAACTAGATTTTATCTTAACATGTCCTTTCCAACAGCTGAGCAAACAGATCAGAGCTGAAGGTCTCTCGTGTTGGACAGATTTTCCTGCTACAAACGGCGCTTATGAATCTTCTGACACATTAGGTTTACTTAAATAAACCCCTTTTGCATTTGAGGAAAAACTTTAGTTCAAAACAAGAAGAGAAAGATATGTTAGAGAGGGGGATAAGAGTAAAAGAAAAGAGGGGGTGGGGGTGAAAAGAAAGGAGGGGGGGATGAGAGTAAAAGAAAGGAGGGAGGTAGGGGTAAAAGAAAAGAGCGGGGTAGGGGTAAAAGAAAGGAGGGGGGGATGAGAGTAAAAGAAAGGAGCGGGGTAGGGGTAAAAGAAAGGAGGGGGGTAGGGGTAAAAGAAGGGAGGGGGGTAGGGGTAAAAGAAAGGAGGGGGGGATGAGAGTAAAAGAAAGGAGGGAGGTAGGGGTAAAAGAAAGGAGGGAGGTAGGGGTAAAAGAAAAGAGGGGGGATGAGGGATAAGGGTTAGTCAAAATGGGCGGGGCCTGTCCGCTGACACACTCAAATATTACAAACATACCTGTTGGTATGTTGTGTTGTTGCATTGTGTATAAAAACATGTACACAATGCAACCACAGTTCACACACACACACCTACACATACAAACACACACGTTTAAAGCACGTATCAGTTGTGATGTGAAGTCACCCAAAGGGACACGGCTACCACTGCTGAGGGCCTGGTTCCCCCACCAGGGATGGGGTAGGGGGCAGAAGATCCTTGCGTGTGTGTGTCTATTGAGGGGTTTAACGATTCATTTAAGAATGTTACGATTAACAGTTGATTTTGGTTCAGTTTGAATGATCTGATTCTCTGATCTAAAATGGATCAGAACATCTTTCTCCAGAACTTCAACAGTGAGACTCAGAGATGAATTCCTGCTACTGATCAGTGAAGTTTTCCTGATTCTTGTGTTTCTTCAGGATAATGAAGTGTAAATAAATATGTGTACAAACAAACAAGTAAACAAGAATGAATGTCAAATCCATTCACATTTGAGTTTGATCAAGTTCATTCCACTGTTGTTTTTCCACATCAGAATAATCCAAAAGAACATTATTAGAACATTCTAGAACACTGTATGGTCACATGACTTTGTAAATTCAAAGTGTTTCCACACATTGAACTGGAATGATGGTTGATCAGTTCCTGCTGCATCACATGGATGCTGTTCTGGGATGTTTCTAGTTTTTTCGTTATAGTAACATAACTTCCATGACTCGATCCAAACGATAGATCGATAAAATCAATTTATTTCATTTTAAACTGACAATGGTTTCTGATCAACAGCTTGCCTCTCACAGATTGATCTGGATGGATCGTAGAAATAAAAACGGAATCATTGTTACACCCCCATCTTTTTTAAATGTTTCAAACAGGCTGTCACGATGGTCACACAGTCTAGTTGTTGTGCTGCAAATCCAAATGGAGTGAGATAGCCCTGACATTCTTGTCTGGAAATGTCTGCAGCGATTTCACTCTTATGTTGACCAGGATGGGCTCAGCGCTGACCTGTTCCCATCTGAAAGGGTCCAGATCATCAGAGAGGCTGTCTCTGAAGCCACCAGGCATGTGCCGTGTGTTCAAGAACATGCTGAATGTGGGTTCTTGAACACGCTTTTAGCATATGGACCATATACTAGTCCATGTGCTTACAGTCAGAAGAGGCTTAGTGCTAATTATAGAATTCTGGCCAGACACAAACCACAGTTTTTCATTTCTCCTTCATGATTGATATTCAACACCGCTACCAAATCTAAGTCCCTGATTGGTCAAAGTTCAACTGGTCTAACTTTTAACGCGCACTCAAAAGAGCCTGAAAACAGACGGACAAACTTGAACTGCGGAAGGTTTGGATGGGAAAGAGTAAAACATGCATCTATGCACCTCCGCACAGACTTTTCATTGAAAGCGGTCGCTGGAACACACGTTTCTTAGTCCAGTGGAAACGTTGCAGAAGGAAGTGTTGATGAAAAAGCAGGAGAGTCAAACCAGTACGCATGGCAATGTGGGCAAAATGCAGGAGATGTCAGAAAGCGATTAAGAAGAAGATGAAGATGTGTCTGATCTGCTGGTTCTTCCTCCATCTCGGGTTTCACCTGAACACCACCAGGACACTGACGCTCTTTTTGCTCCGTTTTTATTCTAAACGTCTGTTTTGCGGGATGCAGCTTGTCAGTGCTATAAAGGTTTGTGTGTTTAATCCTGTCAGCAGCTGTCCTGTTTTACAAGCTCTTTTCAAACCGAAGTTTACCTCCTGATTCCTTTCATTTTTCATCCTAAAATGAAAAATGGATCATCAATCATCAGGCACAAGAAATACAACTCTTTCCAGCTGAATTTCAGAAAAAGTCAGCGCTGTAACCTATGATTTCATGCAGCTGTATGTTATTTTGCTTCATGCTCGCTTTCCTCTTTGCGTTTCTGGCGTCTGCATGAATGGGAGGTGGAGACCTGGTGCCTTAACTGTCCAATTCCTGACATCCAGTGTGTGTTTGAACACGCTCATGACAAATTATAGGGAAAGAAAATATTCCATACTGCTTCACTCAGGAAAACGCTTTTTTATGAACTTGTTGGGATTTTTGGTGCTGCCCCCCCCACATATACACACCGCCAAAACCTTCCATCTGTTTGTTTAACCACACAGCCACCCAGGGATCAAGGTGAAAACTTAAAAAAAAACGTCTTTTAGTCTTAACTCCCAGTAAAGAAATGCAAGATGGTGATTGCTTCAGCTTCTAGAAATCTGCTTAGATCCTTCACTTAAATCTGTTTTCACATTTGCACATTTTTGTCACAAAAATGGAGCAACAAGTAAAATAAAACATGAAAACGTTTGTAAAAAGCCTTCAAATCAATCCTAAAACATGAGAATCAATGCTATTAAAAATCAAATTGACTGAAAATTCTATTTTTCAGAACTTCAAAAGTTCATCACAGCAATAAATTGCTTTTATTGCATAATGTTTTGTCTTTATTGTTAACTTTAGTAAATTCCAGTTTGATAATAATATAAAAAATATATTTTTCTTCCTTTTTGCAACATGGAAAATTGAAGTCAACAAGAGTGTAACCAGAACACGAGGACAGAGCTGCTGTGCCGTTTTCCTGGCTCTAAAGTGCTTCATGGCTTTGGTACAGAGGATGCTGCGGGAGTCCATATGAACGCCTGATCTGAGGAAGATTAAACACAACTTCAAAACTTCTTACCGTGAAACATGTGTGTCCCTGCCAGCAGGACGGAGTTCAGCCTGCTATCTCACTAATATCATCACATCCTCCAGTCTTAGCTGGAGCCGAGCTTCAGATGTAACCGAGAGGCTTTGATGTGAAATAAGAAAGAGGCAAAACATGGACATCTGGTTGTTTGATGAAAGCTGTTGCAGACCCAAAACTCTGCGACCATTAAGAGGCGTGGAGCTTGGAGTACAGCAGTTCACGTCATCAGACTTGAGGACACAAAGTCACATATCTGATATCTCTGATGAGATTTGAAGTCAACCCTCCAAAGTGGTTAACCTGAATCCTCATTTGCTTGCAGCAGTCAGACGGTGAGGTGAGGAGGCTGACAGAGCAGCTTTTCCAGAGCAACCAGGCCATGCAGAAGCTGCAGAGGGAGAAGGAGCATTTAGCTGAGCTCAGCCAGGTAAATACGCAGAGTTCTGGTGTCTGTGTTTGTCCATGAAAGCCTGTTTCATCTTCCTCATCACCGTGATGGCACGTCAGCCAAAATGTACCAGGTTTGGTGCTCGTGTTTCACGCGTAAACTAAATCAGTGGGAGCAGAGCAGACAAATCTTCTGAAAGTGGAGAAACACTTCAGGTATGCATATAAATAGATACCAAGTTTGCAGTCGGATCTGGATGGATGAATGAATGGATGGATGGATGAAAAATCAAGTTTGAGGAGGATTAGCTAACAGATTTGACATCAGATTTGATAACTGTTTGTAACAACTGGACATGTTTTTTAACACGTATGTTCCAGTTCTACCATTGACTGTATATGAGAACTGGACTGAGTGCCCCCTCCCCCTCCCCCCGGCATTCCAAACAGGAAGTACCTGCTGGTTCCAAGAAGCCAAAATAAAGAAAATAATCTATATTTATGAAGGAAAATAAACAGCTATTACTCAGTCAGTTGTAGTTCAGGGGTCTCCAACCCTGGTCCTTGAGGGCTACCGTCCTGATTGTTTTGTAGCTAACCCTGCTTCAGTAATTGCTGCTCACCTGGATCATGTGTGTTCAGTCAATCAGAAACTGCGCTGATTCAATCCAGCTAATCAGCATCTCCTGAAGCAGGGTTAGCTGCAAAACAAGCAGGACGGCAGCCCTCGAGAAACAGGGTTGGAGACCCCTGCTCTAGTTGTTAGATTAGCCATTCTTGCTCTGATACCATTTTTAAACGTTCTTGAAAATCCTCTTTTTTCATGATAAATTCTCCATAATGCAAATTAATCGAGTTCTGAATTGTGCCAATGAGATGCCTCAATAAAAGACAGTGGTACCATTCTGTAGCCCGCTTTCAAGTGGTAGGGGGGTGCATTTCCAAAAAGCTCACTCCTGATACGTGAGAATGGTTGCCATAGAAACAGCGACTCAAACCAGATCTGACAAATCACTGTATGTTGACGTTGTCATGCTTCAACATGGCGCAGTTCGTATCATAAAAAAATTCCATCCCTGCATTTTCTAAAGTCACTGTGTCCCCTCCAGGTCGCCACTCTGTCGTAGGGCCACAGTCACACACCCATACACACTTGCATTCACATCTAGGGACCATTTAGAGCAGAGGTGTCAAACTCTATGCTTCCAGGGCCGGTGTCCTACATGTTTTCCAACCAACCTGCTGTTGAAGCTCATATTGGCTAAACACACCTGATTCAGGTAATCAGCTGCAGGCTGGTCCTTGAGGACTTGAGTTTAACAGCCCAGATTTAGAGTCGTCAATGAACCTATGAAGCATGTTTCTGGATGGTGGGAGGAAGCCGGAGTCCCCGTAGAAAACCCACACATGCAGGGGGAGAACATGCAAACTCCACACAGAAAGGCCCCCTAGCCTGGACTTGAACCAGTCCATGTGCAGCCCATCAAAATCAAAATCACAAAAATAAAGAAATCAAATAATTTCACAATGATTGAGGTGTTGTGATGTGAATAAACATGACCAATCAGTACTACTTTATTTACAGTTACATCCTAATTAGCATCCATGTGATTGGAGCTTTAATGATTTGATGGATCATTTATTTTACTCAAGAACTAACAGTATTTACCTAATCCTAAAGAATAATATTCTGCAGCCTCATCACTACAGCCGACTCTCATTGTCTTACATCATTCCTTAAGTTTTGCTGCTTTTGTTCAATCCTGATTCAAAGACAACTGCTGAGCTGTGATCTCCTGTCGCACCAACAGCAGGCTGTGGAGGACCTTCAGATGGAGGAGGAGAAGGTGAACCAGCTGGCCAAAGAGAAGACGAAGCTGCAGATGCAGGCTGAAGATGTAAGGAGAACAAGGTTTTAGTGAAGTGTTTGCTGTGGGTGAGCTTATCCAATCTATCACGAAGACGGATTTGAAGGAATTCGCTTTTTTTCAGCTGCACAGGTGGCTCTGATTCTAAAACCTACTAACCACAGGACTTGAATCAATTACCTTTATCATGATTTGTTCCATGCGTCATTCCAAACAGACGATAATGTAAAGCAGATGAAAGCTCAGAGGCTGAAAAAAAGCAACCCAGGGCAATCGTTTCATTGACACGAGGGAACTAAGAAGGAGCTTTTCTCATGTTTGCTAAATGTTTTCCCATGCAGACTCTGCAAATCTTTTCTGCTCATTAATAGGTAAAACAGGAGAAACTGTTGGAATTGTGAGGAATGACAAATAAATGACTCAGTAAAGTGGAGGGATGTTTGTTCATGTTGTCACTCTGTGCAGTTGGAGAACAAGCTGGAGAAGAGCAGGAAGAGACTGGAGACTGACAGCAGATCCACTCTGGAGAGACCCTTTAACTCTGAGAAGATGAGGACCGGGCTGGAGGAGCTCATCAAAAGGTCAGATGGGTTCAAACTCACAACGTCTTCAACATGCTTGCTGATCATTTTCAAAGTTCTGTGAGTGTGCTCATAGAATCAAGAGTAACATTTCAACATGTTCTGTTAAATATAAAGAGAAAAGCAGTGCATCGTCTGCATAGTGTAACACTTGATGCTTGTGCTGAACAGGGCCTAAAACTGGCAAAACTAGCAAGAAGCAAGTCCATTTATCATGAAAACTATCTGTAAAAATGTATTGACAAAATAGCAAACCTTTTACAAGGAAAGCCTAATTTGTCATTGTTAATCTCCAAATGTATTTATTTAGGAAGTCTTGTTGTCATACTCATAAAATGACCTGAAAATGGCTAATAGTGGCTCTGTAATCCACATCTGATTATATTTTTAAAACGTTTCAGTCTCTTACTGACATGCAATTGTTTGTCATTCCATTAGCATTAATTTACTGCAGTGAGTTTAAAGATCCACTCTGAAGAAAATAGTGTTTTGAACATGTTCTTGTGACGTTTTTCTGATGATGGAGGACATCGATACAAAACTAAGCTTAAAACTGCATTTTTGAGTATTGCTTTATTCAAATTGTTGTGAATTAGTTTGAAAAAGATTACATTTGAGATGTAGAAAATCCGACAGGCGGGTCACAAGCTCCCTGCTCCGTTCCATTCTGATGCATCTACTTCCAGACAAACAGGTCCATGAACGCCTTTGTTTTCCTCGTCTGAGCTGGAAAGGGAGTTTCTGGAGGAGGGTTTGAGGGCAGGGATGTTAGTCTGTTTACTTTAGTTTAGCTTCCAGCTATTGTTTACATTTTATGACTGACTTCATGTTCTTTGCATAAACACCGGTGTGAAGCGCGTTGAGACGGCTAATTAATTTGGATCAAAACTGTACGGTTTGATAGCTCCAATATGGCTCGCCATTTTTGTTGCACATTAATGTTATGTTGGGGGTGTGAGTGGCTGCAAGCTAGCAGGGCAGCTCTCAAGCTAAACAGAGAGCTTTCAGAAATAAGGATGAGAAGGTAGGGCGGGATCACTCCCCGTCAACAGTCCTGCCCACATTTGTTTCTGATGAGCTACTGCTGCTCTGCAGAAACACACACTCAAAACGACATAAACACAATAATCGACCGCTTTTTCAATGGATCAAAAGATGATCCGAGTGGGTCATGAAGCTTAGGAAAAATCTGGAGTTCAGAGACGCCAGTTTTCTCATCTTGTTTGTTTTTACAGTCACTCCTGTTGGCAGCCATTTTGGATCCTCAATGAGTTCACAAACCCCAACGAGACAATAAAACGTGCTATGTCCATCTGGAACGCAAAAGACAGCAGTGTTTTTAGTTTGAGAGGTTTGAGACGTGAGAACAAAGTTTTTTTCTACCTGTAAGAAGAGTGACTCACTCACTCCTGGATTATTAAATCTGTCAGATGAGCTTCCAGTTCAGTGGATGTTGTAGGAAAAGCAAAGTGCTGTCTGTTCAGAAACACTCCGAGGAGAGTGGAGCCCACCCGTCCTGACAACATGACTGAAGCTTTAATTAAAACGCTTTCTGAACATTTTCTTCCCTCTGTTCAGTCTGACGTCTTTGTTCAGAACAGAGTTTGTTTCATATTTAAAGGCTATCAAGGTTTCACTTGCTGAGGATCTGTGACCTTTAGATCAATCACTGGAATGTTGCAGAATCACCGTTTCTGTTTGTCCAGAAAGACGTTTTCTTATCCTAAAATGATTTATTATTGACTACACTATTACAGAATGATGTCATTTCTCTAAATAATCTTTCTTTTAATGTGTACCTGTAATTCATGTATTTTTAATTCATCAAATAGAAGTTGAGCTCCTGTTCTGGGTACAAACATGTGTCACACGTGTCATGTTTTTCATAGTGTTTTAATGACTTTTCTTCAGATTCTTTTCAGCAAAACGAGCTTTCCGAAGTGAATCATTTCAGAAATAAAGAGAAAGTCCTAAAGGTGAAAAAAAACAGCTACAAGTTACTAGTTCACTTCACTCCCTTCAAACAAGTTGAAGGAACACAATGACAGACGGTTTGTGTTTCTGCATTTTTACTGCAAAGAAAGTACAGAAAGTACAGAAAGCTTTCGCCTTCTAACCTGACATCCTGACATCGAGGTCCAGAAAACAAAAACACACAGAGATCGTTCACAGATCCCAAACCTCAAGTCCTTCAGATCAAGTCTCCAATCTCTGGGCTGCTCCACAGAATCAGAACAATTAAAACGGGTCAAAGTCTTAGCAGTGTGGGCTGCACATCGGCACAGATGTTAGCACTTTGGCCTCTAGGTGGGAAGGCTCTGGTTCAAATCGCAGCTGGGTTCCTTCTGTGGAATTTGCATGTTCTCCTCATGCATGTGTGGGATTTCTCTGGTCACTCCAGCTTCCTTTTACCATTCAAAAACATGCTTTCTGGGTCAATGGGTTACTCTAATGTTTCCCTATGTATGTGTGTGATTGTGTGACCACACAATCACACAACAGTAGTCAAGATAGGCTCCAGCCACCCTTGAAAGGGATACCGTGAGTTAAGAAAATGGATGGATGGAATAGGATGTATTCAGACCAGACACATTTGGTTTGCTTAAAGTGAATCCGTTTTTTTTCCCTCTAATAATTCAGAACCAGTGTTCAATCAGAACACACCCACACGGACCGTGGTCCACAGGACCGTGAACCGCTCTCAGTCACATCGTTTGAGGCAGTCCCAGTTTGTTTCCAGTCAGACTGAGCTCTGGTTGCTCTGAGTTTCCTCAGTCCGAGGGTTCAATTCTCAGAGCGGAACATCTGGATCATAATGGCAACTGTGGCACAGCATTACAGGATTGAAGAAAGTAAGCAAGCAACCAGTGAGCCGCGAGCAAACATGGAGCAACAATGGACACAGCAACTCATTGGAATGTGGTCAAATGAAACAGCGTTTGGCGTGAAACACTTTGTTTGTCACACTTGTTTCCCACTTTTCTCCTCAGTAACAGCCTTGCAGCATGCCTCCACCGTACCAAAGCAGCAGTTAAAAAGTGTTTCACCTGACGCTGATCCAGATGGTCAAAACTGGTCAGCAGATATAAAGTTTGAATTTGTGAAATATCCTGACAAGGATCGCAAAGCGCAGGATTTTCAGAATTGCTTCTCTCACTGCTTTGTCCGCCCTTTGGCCAATGACTGAAGAGATCTTTAGTCACATGATTCTGTTTATGAGCTTTGATCTGAATGACTGGCAGTCTTAATACAGACAGGACTCGATCTGGACAAATGGACTTTTCCAGTCTGAACACACCTTCAGTACAGAGATATAATGTCTCAACTTTACTTTGGAAAGGTTTTTTGTTTTCAGAGTTCCTTCAAAACGTGTTTTTAGCTGAGAAAAACCTCAAAGAGATGCAAGTACCTTTACCGTCGCTAGCTGCTGTTTCTGGAAAGACCAGAGTGCTGAAGCATGTGGGGCAGGCAACAGAAACTTAGTCCAAGTCTTAAATCCACATGAGTCCAGATCAGGACTATGGGAAGAGACTCTGACATCAGGAGACCTGAAATTTATCCACTGAATCCACCGATTGATTCATCTTAGAAAGTTTCTTGAGAGCAAATCAAGCAAACTTTCATAGTTTCTGTCTATTTGTTGCTCTTGTTCAATAATCATTGTATGTGAAGAACATCCAATCAAAACTGAGACATATTCAGACGAGTACTGTCCTGAAATTTACAACAATGAACAAGACTTCATTATTGAAAGTTTAAAAAGCCGAACGTATCATATTTGATACATGAGTCTATCAGCCCTCCACAACAGCAATGGAATGGAAATACACATTTCTTATATTTCTTTGAGTCTTAGATTGTTAATGTTTGCTCAGGAAAACACATTTCTTTGAGCTGTGTGACCTGATGGATCAAATATGAAACAAATGGAAGTTTATGTATAGAAAAAAGAAAATGTCAATTATTTAATGGTTCAGGCTTTACAGGGTTAAGACCTAAAGTTTGCCTGCTGAACTGATCTGACCTCTCGTCTTCTCTCAGGAAGGACTTGGAGATCAGCAGCACTAGCAGCAGGCTGGAGGCTGAGGAGGCTCTAAACGTCGGGCTGCAGAGGAAGAGCAAGGAGCTCCAGGTCAGACTCCCAACTGCTGACTGGCTTTGTGAGAGAAGCACTGGAGGAAACGGAAATGGTCTTAGTGTTTACTGGCTTAAGCCTCTGTCACATGCCCCCGGATGTGGGTTGACCCGTACGGGCGCTGCAAGTTTTTGGGTTGTCCGGGCGGTGGAGGGTCATAGAGAGGAGCAGCTGCATCTGAAGGGGAGTGAAAGCGTCTTCCTTAAGGCTAGTCTGTCCAGCTTATGGGACGTCATGAAAAAGGGATGTACTATTGCTGTGCTTGAGTAAATGTATCAGGAAGTTTTTGTGATGGTCATAAAGTGACGTGCGCTTACGATGCACAGGTGATGCTGTTGCACAGTGTCCTTGCACAGCACTCAGTCATTAGTAAGGAGTGAGAACTGGCTCCTTACTGATGTGCACATGCTGCATGCACTGGATGTGCACGTGCTGCCCATAACACACCCATGGGATGATCACACAGGCTACACTGATGCGTGAAAGGCTTTCAGTGTGAATGTGGTAAGTGTAGAGTTTATGATTCAATGGAAAGTGAAACAGATAAACTGCAGAAACATTGATGTGACTGTGTGTTCAAATGAAAAGGAGTTTGGTTCATTCCCTGTGGATGACTAGAAACGTCCTGTTTGAACGTGGGGTGGTTCTGTGTCCAGTTCTCATGGACTGTTCAGTGGGTCTAGTTTTCAGTTTCCTCCTGAGAGCATTGAAGGTAAACCATTTACCATCCTCATTCTCTATGACAAAACCTGAGCTGGTGGCGGTGTCCTCCTCTCTGGAGAAGGTCACATTTTTAACATCGGAACCTGTTTTGCACTCAAACGTTGAAACGAAGTGTGTGTATGTGTGTGTAGGTGTGTGTGTGTGTGTGTGTGTGTGTGTGTGTATGTGTGTGTGTGTTTGTGTATGTGTGTGTTTGTGTGTGTGTGTATGTATGTTTGTGTATGTGTGTTTGTGTGTGTGTGTATGTGTGTGTGTGTAGGCGTGTGTGTGTGTGTGTGTGTGTGTGTGTGTGTGTGTGTGTGTGTATGTATGTGTGTGTGTGTCGGGGGGGGGTGATTTGTCTTGAAGTGGCTGAATTTTCTCTTATCTTAGTTTGTCTTGACCCCCTGAAAAACCCCCACCAGAAGCAGCGGCAGGTCAGGAACCGCCAGTGCTAAGGTCGCCAAGGTCAGACACGGCTTATGCTTCTGCTGGGGGGTGGAAATCGTATAAGCTTTCCCTAAACCCCCTTCTGACAGGCTTCACTCAAACAGTTTGTAATTTTTTAGAGGGACTGAATTTTCTCTGGTCTGAAAAACTGGAATGAATTTGGAGAACGTTGAGCATCAGACCATGGAAGTCAGATATGACATCTCTGGCATGTTGTCATTAATTGTTGAAGTTAGAAGAACAACACGTTTGTGGATCCCAGATTCTTCTGAAGCTCTTATGGAACTTCGCAGCTATGATGCTGGATCCCTGAGAAGTTTGATCCAGGCCTTTGGCCACCGTGCAGGTGAGGTGATTGATCTGGTTGGAGCCGGACAGGGAACGGGCCGTTTTCAGACTCAGGTGCTCCTCTTGGTTCGTCAGGAACAAGGAGTTTCTTTGTGTCTGGCTGCAGGACTGAAATGAGATCTGTGGGTATCAGTCAGTCTGTCTGCACATTCAGCGTCCCCCAGTCCCACGGGGAGGCTGCTGAGAGCCCGACAGAGCATGCCTGAAGATGCAAGTCAGACGTCTGCCTTCTGAGTCTGCGTCTGCAGGCAGCAGCTGGCTGTCGGCTGGGAGTCTCCACACGTCCTCAGAGTCAAGATCTTGGATGATCTTTAATGGTTTTATTGCATGGTGGTAAAAGAAGTGGATAGATCATAAAGAAACCTCTCTGAGGGTCATGCAGATGTTTGGCTGGAGGTGTTCAGGTTTCATGTCCAACAGCAACCAACAGTCAGTGCAGATTGTTTCTTCATGACAAGATGATGTGAGAAAATAATCAAAATAAAACAATTTATTTATACAACACCATCAAGATAAAAGATCACAAAGTGCTTGACAGTAAGACACAGATGAAAACACAGAAAGAAATAACAGAATTAAGAAAATGCAAAAGTAAAAAGATGTGTTTTTATCAGCTTTTTAAAAGAAAGCCCTGATTCTGTGGATCTGAGGCTGAGAGGAAGGGAGTTCCAGGGAGATGAAGCCACTGCTGTGAAGCCTCTGTCACCTTTAACTTTTAAACGGGTTCGCTTAACATCCAGCAGACCCATGTCGCATGACCTCAGGGACCTGTGGGACTGAACGGCTGCAGCTTGGTTGTTCACAGCTCTGCATGTCAAAACCAGGATTTTAAACTGGACTCTGAAGCGGATGGAGAGCCAGCGCAGCTGCATTAGTAAGGGGTGACAACAGAACATTTGGAAGATCTGATGAATAAATGTTGCATTGTCTAACTGAAGCTTCCTTCAGTTTGAATTAATGAGGACAGAGAAGAATGTGTAACCAGAAAACCAGAAAGGCTCAACAATGCAAACCAAACCAAAATAGAAAACTTTCAGTTTTTTTCAACAAACAATCTTTTTATTTGTCCAATGTTATTGTTTTGAGAGAAGGAGCATGAGATCCGTCTGAATGCTGAGAATGTGTTGCGCTACAGGTGAACTTTGCAGCAGATGAAAGCATCTTCTCTAAATTTTCATGGGGTTTTGTAGGGATTTCTTTCTTAAATGGGGGGGTGAGTGACTGAAGCTGCTCTGAGAGCAGCCTCCAGTCAGGTTCCTGCTTCATGGAGTTTTCATCCTCCTGGTTCAGCTTCAGTGTTTTCCAGCTCAGAGAACGACCCCTCAATCAGTCAGGGTTTGAATGACGTCTGTGCTGCAGAGGAATGACCTGCAGGGATTTATCTGGGTAGGGGGTTTCAGGGTGAACCTCTGCCATGAACGTCTTTGTACTTCCAGACTGAAGCAGGAGAGGCTGAAATGCATTTCATCCAGATGCTGCTTTCAAACCTTTGGCTTTAAGTAAAAATAAGACTTAAAGTGACGGCAGCGGAGTTTGCTTGAGGTTTTGTTGAAGGAGTTGATGAAAAACAGAGACATCAGAGGAGAGAGGGGCTGTGCATGCATGAAGGGGTGTGGACGTGTTGGAGGGGGTCACTGGTGAAGCTGTGAGCGTGTGCAGGAGGCAGTCAGTCTGCTGCCGCTGCCGCTGCTGCTGCTGCTGCTGCTGCCTCAGCATGGCTGCTCTTTCTGCAGACGTCCTCCGCTGGCATGTGAGTTCCTGTCTTTGTGTTTGGGAAACCTCAGACGTGTGCTTCTTATCCTGGGTGTTTCAGCTTCAACATGCATGTTTGCTCTGCCAGAGACTGTCTGATCTACTGAGGTTGTTGGCTGTGGGTGACACGGTGTCAGACAAACTTCCTGGCACTGCTAGAAGCTGCTGTTAATCAGAAACATGACCTGATTGGTGGGATTCTATTGAGACGAACAGATTTTCTTTTCATTTGGAGAACAGGTCTCCACGTTGGACTCTTTTGTTCACACGAGATGATGGCACTTTTCCAGGAAGGAATAATCCCATCTATATTTATTGCTAAAATCATTGTTGATGTGCCACAGTGAGTCACATTTCACAGATTTAATACACATTTCTAACAAAATCAGAATCTGGAAACTATGGAGAATTACAGTTCACATCACAAACAACACTTTTAAAGTGTTTCAAAAAACAATTATACTCCAAATTAACAAATTCATTGAATTAGATCACATTTCAAAATATAAGAATAGAAAGAATGTTAATATTCCCACATGTAAGCATGGTGTATCCAAAAGCATGGGTATCACACAAATCCATTGACAGTCTCTTATGTTTCACATCTGATTCTGCAAAAAGGTCACTTGAAGTGGAACGGGCGCATTGACCCGATTCCTCTCCGGCTTAACCGCTTATAGGCGGGACAAAATTAAGGTTGCAGATCTGTTAGGTCAACCATCTGACAATCAGAAAATAAGACCCTTAAGCTCAAATCAAAACACACGTTAACCCCACTCTCTGAGTTGCTATGATGTGGAAATGAGGTATTATGTGTCTGGAAAATCCTTGAAATCAGGTTGTAGGAGCTCTTTTTGAATGTAAAAAACAGACTTTTCATGATGGAAGTGAATAAAACAGAACCTCTTCTGCAACCTGCCTCTAGTGGTTTTTGGTGGAACTGCAGCCAAACTACAAAGTTTCATTTCAGTTGACGGCTGAACTGAATTAGATGTCAGATGTATTATTCTGCTAAATCTCTATTTAGTTTGGTCACAAACTGATTTTAAACCCCATTTGTTCTGCTATAAAACACTAGGGAAAGAAACTAGACAAAACGACAACTTTGATTAATGAAATACTATTTTTCACTTTAAGGACTAACTAACAAGCAGATTCTTGCTTATAAAATACAAACAATGCTTTAAAACAAAAAGTGTAAATGGATTGATGAATAAATGTCTAACTGAAGCTTCATTCAGTTTGAATTCTTGAATTTCAGGATTTCACACACGGAAAGTAGGAAGCAGTTTAATTTTCACTTTCTAAAACACTGTGATGTTTTGCAGTTTGCATTGTATCTGAACAAATATCAAATCTGTCTATTTTTGTACCACCTGACCTGGTTCCAGTCAAAGAGGTTGCTGACTGTTTGTCCCAGCTGCCTTTGAGCAAGCCCCCAGTCCGTCAAGGCTAAGATAAACCATGACTTGTTAATGGACTCAAATCTGACTTAAAGAAAACCTTGATGTCGTCCTCTAGGACATAGTTTCTGCAGAGCGGCAGGAGTTCCTCTTCTGAGTTGTGAACAGGACCGTTGGTGCGGGTAAAACCACCCCCATTTCCCATCTCCATCTCTCCTGCTAACTTACAGCTCCTTACAACTCCAACCTAACATTGGCGGTGCAACAAAAATGGCGAGCAAAACTGTCGTAACTATCCCGTTGTCCATTTTTCAGCCAGATGCCAGCTCAGACGAGGAAACCAAAGACAAACTAAAAAACATGAATACTAAAGAAAAAAACATGTATACAACCCAATACAGTAAAGATGCCGTTTAAGAGAAAAAGCGCAACCCTTCTGCTTAAATCTGGCGTAATGCTGCGTTCACAATGAACGCTATCAATGCGCCAAATTCATGTCCGCTGCCTCTTTTTCATTGTGTTTCCATTTTTCAAATTTGCGTCTGCTGCCTCCTGATGCTTATCGATGCTCAATGTTTGTCCATAACTGTGTTTATAAACCACATGATCACGATGTGATGTGGAGAAACTACTGAGAAGTTCCATCGCCACATGGAAACATTGACCCTGTATCTCATTTACAACGCAGGGCAGTAAGAAACAGAAATACACAATTAGCTTTAGAAGCTTAAACGCAGTTTTTGCATCTTCAGGTTGTTATTGAAGGAAAATGTTTGTAACCAGGTGGGACACGCTGCTCTGCTCTCTGTTTCAGGTTCGCATCGAGGAGCTGGAGGAGGAGCTGGAAACCGAGCGCGCCATGAGAGCCAAGGTACAGAACAACCGCACAACTACAAACCATGCACCCCCCAAATGACCCCCCAACCTTAGAATAAAAAACAGATGAGGATTAAAGTCTGCTCGGAGCGCCATGTCAGCCTGGATCTGTCCAGCATTCTGAGGCCTGCAGAAAAATTCAGATCTATGGACATGTTGGCAGGCTGGGGGCTGCACTGTTCATACCCCCCTTTGGTCAACACAAACTAACTGCACCTGTGATAATAGAGTGCAGAGGGAAAAACCTGCTGTTTTTGATGAACTTACAGGGCGACCCAGAGGCGCAGAGGGGAGCTCCCTGTCCTGCTCTACTCACGTTTTTTTCCATGATCTGTCCCGCACACACACACACGCACACGTGCACGCACACCCGGGGCACACACACTAGCGTTGTTTCTGCTAATCCTTGTGCCGTTTCGTCCACTCCAGTCGTGAGTGCTCTTGGTGATGCTCAGCCTTTGCAGAGGAGCGTGTCTGCTCGATACAATCAGCCAAGAGGAGGCCTTAAAGTGGTTGTTTGTTCAAACAAAGACGCTCCTCACACAGGAGTGTGTCCCAGCCTGCAGAGCAAAGGCATACCTGCCTCCCCCTTCCTCGCTGCAGAAGCAGAGGATGCATATCGTTGAAACAGAGCGACGGCCAGCCTGAGGGGGGGTTTCTCCTCTCCCCTCTCTGGTGGCTTTCCTAATGTCAGGACTTGCAGACCTTTATCTGCAGCTGGAAGCAGACAGCGTGCCTCTGCAGGCAGGCTTGCCATTGTTAGCTTTGCTTCTTGGGTCACACGGAGGCAGATAGCATCAGCCGAGACGGTGACAGACAGCAGGGACCCCCCCTTTTTTTTCTGCTGGAATTTCACACGCTGGTAGCTACATTCACACTGGCCACGGCAAATCAAATTTAATTTTCAACAAAAGTCTACATAGACGCCCATGAACCACGTTTCAGACTCCTGAGTTAAAACCCTCGCCTTTCTGCGTCACTACACTAGTTTTTAGGTCCGTTCTCAGGCTCTATGTACAAACGGGGGTTTATTGAACGCACACTAAAAGTTCAAGCAGCTAAACTTTTGACTCCCATAACATAATTTAAAGTTACTTGTGGAAAACGTTGCAAACGGGATCATGGAGGAGAAAATTATAATTGCTGTTTGTGACCGACTGGAATTCTATGACATCAAGTTTTTCAGAATAGAGCTGTGAAAGCAAAAGCCTGGAGCCAGATATCCAGATTAGCTCCGTTTTAAAATTCACACCGAACCTCTTCCAACTGGAGGTGGCGGGCATGTAAACTGTAAAAAAACAAAGAAGAAGAAGCCCCTTCCCACTGCTCCCTGCTTGTCTGGTGTGAACAACATGGGCTGAACACGTGTCCGTTACACCGCGTACAGCAAGTTTTTGAACACGCAACACATGCCTGTTGTGAACGTAGCATGACAATCTGGTGCGCCGTGTAGTGTGGAATTACAGTACTTGCTGTATTGAAAGAATGCAGAGCTGTTGGTAAATATTTTTATAATTCAGTTACACCGTGTTAAAAATATGTGGATCAAATTTGAGGCAGTGGTTGAATGCGGTACTTTTTTTCTGAACACTTGTGTCAACTTCTCACTTTTCCATTTTAGACTAACATTGTTGCGAGTAAAATCTTACCGAATCCCCCAATGAATCTTAATGTCTCATAGAACATATTATTGCTAATTTGTTTATCAATAAGTTAGCTAACCTCATAATTAAACGTTTTTAACATCTTTGATGTTATGGACTCTACAGGTTAAGAAAAAAAGGACAAAAATAATGCAAATATCTTGTGCATGAAAAGAGAAAGTAGTACTGTACACGTGGTCCACACATGCAGATATGTGTTTAAGGAATAGTTGGAACATTCCTAGTTGACACTAAATCAGAGGCAAACAAGGCAGCATTATTGATACTTACTGCTGTTTTCTTGTGTCTGTTTGGCAGGTGGAGAAGCAGAGAGCGGATCTGAGCAGAGAGCTGGAGGATCTGTCAGACCGCCTGGAGGAAGCAGGAGGCATCAGCGCTTCACAGGTTTACAGCATTCACTCATCTCAATGCGAACTTGTTATAGTTAAACCTAAAGTTTCTAAATGTTGTGGCGTTTTTCTGATGATGGAGGACACATAGAAAGAGAATTCAGCTTAAAATGACATTTCTGGTATTTTTTAATCAGATCATTGTGAATCAGGAGCTGACGAAAAAACTGCAGTTCTGTGACTTTTGTGAATGGGTGAGGGGGGGGGGGGGTTGCTCTGCTCCAAACATTCCAGGAGAGCTTCTGTGTGACCGACAGATGGAGGTGAACAGAAGAGAGAAGCAGAGCTCCAGCGTCTGAGACGGGACCTGGAGGAGTCCTGTGTTCAGTCCGAAGCTGTGGCTGCATCTTTAAGGAAGCGGCATGGTGAAGTGGTGGCAGATCTCAGCGAGCAGTGTGAGGCCCTGCAGAGGACCAGAGCCAAGCTGGAGAAGGAGAAGCAGAACCTGAGGATGGAGGTCGATGACCTCACCGCCTCAATGCAAAGCCTGCAGAAAGCGAAGGTCAGGATGTTCCTCTGACATGTTGATGCCCTCAGAGCTTTGTTTCAAACGTGTGTTGGTCGTTGCTGCAGATGTCATCTGAGAGTCATGTAAAGAAGCTGGAGGAGCAGCTGACTGACGCAACCAGGAGAGGAGATGATCTGCAGAGAACTCTGACTGAGCTTAACGTGGCCAAGAGCAGACTCACAGGTGTTCTGACGCCTCACTACCACCTTTAACACCTACTTAACCGCTTTTTATATGTCCCCGTGCTGCCAGGCGGCTGCTGGTGCTTGATGTGGACGACCGTCGTCCGGAGGCGACTGGGATGAGGGTCAGCACTGCTAAGTCTTGACCGGAGAGAGGTGGTTTGTCCTCTCTGGGTGGAGTGCTCCTTCCCCGGGGTGAGGCGTTTAAGCATCTTGGGGTCTTGTTCGAGAGAGGGAAGATCGACAGGCGGATTGGTGTGGCGTCCACTGTCATGCGGTGGCTGTACCGGTCTGTTGTGGTGAAGAGAAAGCTGAACCAGAAACAAAGCTCTCAGTTAACTGGTTGATCTACAGTCCAATACTCAACTATGGTCATGAGCTCTGGGTCATGACTGAAAGAACCGGATGCAAGCGGCTGAAATGGGCTTCCTCTGTAGGGATTCTGGGCGCTCTCTTAGAGATAGAAGGGGAAACTCAGTCACCCGGGAGGAGCTCGGAGTAGAGCCGCTGCTCCTCCACATCCAGAGGAGCCAGTTGAGGTGGCTCATCTGGTCCAGATGCCCCCTGGGCGCCTCCCTGGGGAGGTGTTCTGTGCATGTCTCACTGGGCGGAGGCTCCAGGGACGACCCAGGACACCCTGGAGAGACTACGTCTCCCGACTGGCCTGAGAACGCCTTTGGGTCTCCCCAGAGGAGCTGGAGGAAGTGGCCGGGGAGCGGGAAGTCTGCTGCCCCACGACCCGGTCCCTGATGAACGAAGAAGATGAATGGATGATGGATGGATGGATGATGAATGGATGATGGATGGATGATGGATGGATGATGGATGGATGATGGATGGATGATGGATGGATGGATGATGAATGGATGATGATGGATGATGGATGGATGGATGATGGATAGATGGATGATGGATGGATGGATGATGGATGATGGATAGATGGATGATGGATGGATGGATGATGGATGGATGATGGATAGATGGATGATGATGGATGATGGATAGATGGATGATGGATGGATGATGGATAGATGGATGATGGATGATGGATGGATGATGGATAGATGGATGATGGATGGATGATGGATAGATGGATGATGGATAGATGGATGATGGTGATGGATGATGGATGGATGATGGATAGATGGATGATGGATGATGGATGATGGATAGATGGATGATGGATGATGATGGATAGATGGATGATGGATGGATGATGGATAGATGGATGATGGATAGATGGATGATGATGATGGATGATGGATGATGGATGGATGATGGATAGATGGATGATGGATAGATGGATGATGGATGGATGATGGATAGATGGATGATGGATAGATGGATGATGGATGGATGATGGATAGATGGATGATGGATAGATGGATGATGGATGATGGATAGATGGATGATGATGGATAGATGGATGATGGATGGATGATGGATGATGATGATGGATGATGGATAGATGGATGATGATGGATGATGGATGATGGATGATGGATGATGGATAGATGGATGATGGATGGATGATGGATAGATGGATGATGGATAGATGGATGATGGATGATGGATAGATGGATGATGGATGATGGATGATGGATAGATGGATGATGGATGATGATGGATGATGGATAGATGGATAGATGGATATGGATGAGGATGATGGATGGATGATGGATGATGATGGATGATGGATAGATGGATGATGGATAGATGGATGATGGATGGATGATGGATAGATGGATGATGGATGGATGATGGATGGATGATGGATAGATGGATGATGGATGGATGATGGATAGATGGATGATGGATAGATGGATGATGGATGGATGATGGATAGATGGATGATGGATGGATGATGGATAGATGGATGGATGATGGATAGATGGATGATGGATGGATGATGGATGGATGATGGATAGATGGATGATGGATGGATGATGGATAGTTGGATGATGGATGGATGATGGATGGATGATGGATGGATGTGCTTTTTAAAGACCCACTTCAATAAAATTGTGTATTATCTAGGGATTTTAATATTAACACACACAATTACTAAAATAAAGATGTAACTTTAAATAATAAAACAAATTAGTTTCACTTCAGAAGCAGCTGTCTTCTGCTTCATGTTGGACGGTTCAGGCTTAATTTCTAATAATGCATACTTCGTCTGGTATTATCCCACTGATACCATGGCCACTTACAAAAGAAAGAACTATTCAATCCATTTTAGTACTTTATTCTTGTAGTTTTTGGAGTTTAGATTGCTTTTTCACAAAAGGCGGACTGTTTGATACGTAATGCGGCCCCTTTGTCACGGTAGAACACGTTGCTGAGCCGGTAGACTTTGACGGCAGCGGCAAAGGAAAGCGAAATACATGCTGATCATCTTGATAAGTTCAGTAAAGCACCAGTTCAGAGAGAAAGGTCCAGAAGCTGAAGGAGAAGTTTGTTCAAAAGAAGCCTGTGCAGTGATATAGAACATTTCGTTTTTAGAGTTTAACGTTTAGAGTATTCACCTGGACCATTGAAAGTGCAGAAACACAATGTCAGTTTCTTATGGCTGGATATCATCTTTGTTTTCTTGGGGTAAAACTGCAGACATGAAAGTCTTTCCAGTTCTGCATTTCTTACTGTTGATGTGTTTTATGCACACATTAACACTTTATGAATTTAAAGATTTCAGACAATAAATGTAAAGATAAAATGTTCACTCTGGCTTCTTTTGTTCAAACATTATGATTCCTCGCAGTCCAAAGCACTAGTTTAAACATGTTCTTGGTGCATTTTTCTAATGAAGGAAGACTCATATAAAAAATGAAGATTAAAACTACATTTCTGAGTATTTTTTTATTCAAATAGTTGTGAATCAAGAGCAGACAAAAAGATGGCGTTGGAAAAGGAGTTTATGTGTTGCATCGAAATACAATGGCTGAGACGCAAGTTCCCTCTGAACAACAGCGAGGGAAGTGGGGGCTGGCTTGTTCCACGCCAACAGTCCCGCCCACAACTCAGAGGCAACTTTCTAAAGAACTCCTGTCGCTCTGCAGAAATGATGTCCTTCAAAATGACAGGCTTTTTTATTTTGGCTAAAACAGCAGAATCACAATCCAAAGACCTCTGGGAAGGTTTTTTACAATCGATCAAAATCTGATTCGATTGTGACAAAGATTTAGTAGCAGAAAGACCACATTTCAGTTGTCTTTAACCCACATTGTTTGTCTGCTAGCTGACAGCTCAGAGGCCAGTCGACAGATGGAGGAGGCGGAGAGCAAAGTGAGCCAGCTGAGCCGCACCAAGATGCTGCTCCAGGTCCAAGTGGAGGAGCTGAAGAAGCAGCTGGAGGAGGAGCTGAAGGTCAGACACAATAAAAATGATGAAGTGAAGTGGAGCGGCTTTGGAGTAAATGCATTTTGGGCTGTGCTGCTGCTGATCCCAGTCCAAGCAGGCTGTCAGCACCACCTTGAGTTCACTGCGGCACGAGTTTGAGGGGCTGAAGGAGCAGCTGGAGGAGGAGCAAGAGAGCAAGCAGGAGATGCAGCGCCTCGTTTCCAAACTCAACAATGAGGTGACGCATTGGAGGACCAAACATGAAGCTGACGTGATTCAGCATGCCGATGAGCTGGAAGAAACCAGGTGGGGTGTTGATGCTGGTGCATTCATCTCCTCGATTGCTCTGAAAGTGCACGATATCTACATGTCTTTGTGCATTATAGAAAGAAGTTGGCAGCCAGGCTGCAGGAGGCAGAGGAGGCTGTGGAGGCCACACAAGCCAAATGCTCCTCCCTGGAAAAAACCAAACACAGGCTGCAGGGAGAAGTGGAGGAGCTGTGCATGGACCTGGACAAGGTGGACAGAGACACTTAAAATGTAACAATCCACTTCAAAACAGTTGGTTTACTCAGTGTGTCACCCATTCTAGGCCAATAGCTGCGGTCAGGCTTTAGATAAGAAGCAGCGTATCCTGGAGAAGCAGCTGGGAGACTGGAAGCAGAACTGTGAGGAGCTGGTGGTGGAGGTGGAAAGCTGCCAGAAGGAGAACCGGCAGCACGCCAGCGAGCTCTTCAAGCTCAAGACCATTCATGAGGAGCTCCTGGAGCAGCTGGAGGCTCTGCGCAAAGAAAACAAGGCTTACCAAGGTAAGCAAAGAAAGAGCCGCCGCTTTCTGCACCAAGCAGATGACTAAAAGAACTGGAGCCAGGTCAGTTCAGGAGGTAACCACTAGAGGGTTGATTACACTGTCAGGGACGTCTCCATTACAAAAATATCACATTAAAAGCCAGGACAACAAGGTGTTATTGTGCAATGATCAGGTATGCGTGCACAGTTTCAGGACACAACACTCTCTCTGCATCTGCCAGGCTGGTCAGAGCTGCAAATTCATGAAAAACTGAAGAAATAAAAAAGAATCACTTTTTTCAAAATGGCGGCTTTTCTGTTGGTTTGACCTCCACAGGAACCATTCTATGGTTTAATCACTCGGCAGTGACAAACACTGAGAAGAATGAACAAAGTCAACTGTTGTGTTAATCATGCCAGCATTCCCAATTTGTTCATCGTGTGTCATATTGTTTTGTTCAGCTTGAGCCAACAATTCATGTCTGAATGTTTCACAATGTTCCGATAAAGAAACGTGTGAGCAAAAGGAGCACGCCACTTTTGAGAGCTCGCCTTGCTAGCGCCATTCAAAATCTACCAACTTTAAAACCAACATTATTGCCCAAGTAGCTTTTCAATGACGCTTAAGGAGCCGAAATCAAAATCCCTGGGAGTTTAGATCTGTAGCTGACTGTTAGAGTAAACTCTAAAACAACATATTGTTGAAAAAGGAGACAGAAGTCAAAGAACAATTCTCTCTGGAGCAGAGCTGAAGACAGGCACCTCTCAGTGCTCCTGATTTTACTGCACAGACTTTCGTTTTGGTCAGGTTTCTTTGATGAGTGATAGCTTGCAAATGAACAGAAGTGTAGTTTTGTTCTTCTTGTTGTGCATTGATTTTCAGAGGAAATAACTGACCTGACAGACCAGCTGTCTGATGGAGGGAAGAGCGTCCACGAGCTGCAGAAAGCAAGAAAGAAGATTGAGATGGAGAAGGAGGAGCTGCAGGCGTCACTAGAGGAGTCGGAGGCCGCTTTGGAGGTGTGTGTCTCAGGAACTATCTCCATTCAGACCTGCTGACCTTCCTTACCATCCTCCTCTGTTCTGCAGGCAGAGGAGACCAAGGTTCTGAGGCTGCAGCTGGAGCTGTCCCAGTCTAAAGGAGAGCTGGAGCGCAGACTTCAGGAGAAGGAGGAAGAGATCGAAGCTGCAAGGTTCTCTCGTCTTCCTTTTCTGCTCATGTGGATGATGAATCTATCTTCCTTTCTTCCACTGAGGTCACTTTCAGATCAATCTAGAAGTGTTTTTTTTCTCTCTTAAACTCCTGGATCTGAGGATGCATGTGCTCCTCTCCTCCCTGCAGTCATCCTGAGGATGCATGTGCTCCTCTCCTCCTTACAGTCATCCTGAGGATGCATGTGCTCCTCTCCTCCTTACAGTCATCCTGGGGATGCATGTGCTCCTCTCCTCCCTGCAGTCATCCTGGGATGCATGTGCTCCTCTCCTCCTTACAGTCATCCTGGGGATGCATGTGCTCCTCTCCTCCCTGCAGTCATCCTGGGGATGCATGTGCTCCTCTCCTCCCTGCAGTCATCCTGGGATGCATGTGCTCCTCTCCTCCCTGCAGTCATCCTGGGGATGCATGTGCTCCTCTCCTCCCTGCAGTCATCCTGGGATGCATGTGCTCCTCTCCTCCTTACAGTCATCCTGGGGATGCATGTGCTCCTCTCCTCCCTGCAGTCATCCTGGGATGCATGTGCTCCTCTCCTCCTTACAGTCATCCTGAGGATGCATGTGCTCCTCTCCTCCTTACAGTCATCCTGGGATGCATGTGCTCCTCTCCTCCTTACAGTCATCCTGGGATGCATGTGCTCCTCTCCTCCTTACAGTCATCCTGAGGATGCATGTGCTCCTCTTTTCCCTGCAGTCATCCTGAGGATGCATGTGCTCCTCTCCTCCTTACAGTCATCCTGAGGATGCATGTGCTCCTCTCCTCCTTACAGTCATCCTGAGGATGCATGTGCTCCTCTCCTCCTTACAGTCATCCTGAGGATGCATGTGCTCCTCTTTTCCCTGCAGTCATCCTGGGGATGCATGTGCTCCTCTCCTCCTTACAGTCATCCTGAGGATGCATGTGCTCCTCTCCTCCTTACAGTCATCCTGGGGATGCATGTGCTCCTCTCCTCCTTACAGTCATCCTGGGATGCATGTGCTCCTCTCCTCCTTACAGTCATCCTGAGGATGCATGTGCTCCTCTCCTCCTTACAGTCATCCTGGGGATGCATGTGCTCCTCTCCTCCTTACAGTCATCCTGGGGATGCATGTGCTCCTCTCCTCCTTACAGTCATCCTGGGGATGCATGTGCTCCTCTCCTCCTTACAGTCATCCTGAGGATGCATGTGCTCCTCTTTTCCCTGCAGTCATCCTGAGGATGCATGTGCTCCTCTCCTCCTTACAGTCATCCTGAGGATGCATGTGCTCCTCTCCTCCATACAGTCATCCTGAGGATGCATGTGCTCCTCTCCTCCTTACAGTCATCCTGGGGATGCATGTGCTCCTCTTTTCCCTGCAGTCATCCTGAGGATGCATGTGCTCCTCTCCTCCTTACAGTCATCCTGAGGATGCATGTGCTCCTCTCCTCCTTACAGTCATCCTGGGGATGCATGTGCTCCTCTCCTCCTTACAGTCATCCTGAGGATGCATGTGCTCCTCTCCTCCTTACAGTCATCCTGGGGATGCATGTGCTCCTCTCCTCCTTACAGTCATCCTGAGGATGCATGTGCTCCTCTTTTCCCTGCAGTCATCCTGAGGATGCATGTGCTCCTCTCCTCCTTACAGTCATCCTGGGGATGCATGTGCTCCTTCCAAAAGAGACCATTTGGAAGGTTTTCCACCAGTTTCCAAAGTATAAGGAGGGTGTCATCTAAATAAACAGTCGTCTCTAAGGTTTTTCAGGCCACAAACTGGTTTAGTGTCAGACGGTATTTTCTCCGACCGGCCTGAACGAGGCTGAAGTCTGATTTTTAAATTTTGTTTTAGCTTCCAGATTCTCTGAAATGTTGATGGTAACGTTTATCTTCATCTTCTGCAGCTGCTTTACGCTTGATTTATACACGAAATTTCATGTTGGAAGTATTAAAATGTGATGTAGATTTTCCCTTAACCCATAACTGTCAAAGAGGAAGCTAAAAAATCAGACGCCATTTTCAGCCTCGTCTGACTGTTAAGGTTCACCCAAAACATGACAAACCAAACACACTAAAACTGTTATCGTCGAAAAATAATCGCAAAAATGAATCCACAACTTTATTAGCAGCATCCTCATAACACTAGACAGCCGGCTGCTGAATATTCTGCATTATTTTGGTGTATGGGAACAACTGTCACTATTATCCATATCTGGAGTCAAATCTCCTGGTTTTTGTGTTAAATGCAGATTTCATTTATTTTTAAATCACAGGCTCTTCTTCGTCTGATTGCTGCAGCGCAAATCACATCAATGAATCACACAATGCAAAAAACATTAAAGATCACAGCAACAATAATAAACAAAAAAAAACTTCCTTTTTTTAAAGTCAAAGCACAATTCCAAAAGGTGAAACTAACCAAAAATGAAATAAACAAATGAAATAAGAAGTAATTTCCAAAGATTCAAAATAAAATGTTAACAAACAGAACACAAGAGTCTGGAGATGGTGGGTTCTATCATCAGTGATTGAATGATGATGCTTGAGTTTCTTAAATGCGTCTTCACTGTTCGCATTTAATTAATTTGGACTTTTTGGAAATGACTTTTGATTTCCAAAATGTTTCATTTTTGTTTTGTTTGAATTTTCTGGGATTTTCTTTTGATTTGAAACTGTAATGCTGCTTTTTCATGACTCGTTTTCCTTGCTGTCGTTGTGATCTTTCTTGACTTTTCGCTTTGATTGATTTGTCAATGTGATTTGCACTTCAGGGCCACCGTAGCTTCCTCACTACGTCATTTCTGTCATAAAAACCTTTCCAAATACCTTTGTTTGCAAGCTTTAAGAATGTGATGGATGGTTATTCGACATGTGGCGAATGTAGGATGTGGTGGAGAGAATCCAGTAGTTTTTCAAAATAAAACTCCTTTCAGAATCAGAATATAAATCAAATGTAAAACATATAGGTTGTGTTTTTGTCTCTGCTGCCTGGACCACTGGAACACCCCCTGTAGGTCTGGAAGATGATGGTTCCTGAGTGAACTTAGCATCTCTTCCACCACCATGAGGAACGCTGACATCAGATCTGGGTTCCAGCTGATTAGAAACCTCCCACCTGTACAGTGTTTTCTCTCATCAATCTGAGATTTTATTGTTCAAATGAATCGTAACAAAAAAGAATCTTTGACACTGTTCAAACGAAATGTTGAAAAGGTTTATTTTTTAGGAAAACATGGTCCTGGTACCCAGGACTGGTGTTCATGGGTCTCCCTCTGGAAATCTCTTCAAAGTGAGGATGAAGCTGTTCTGCACCACATCACCCGGTAATTCTTCCTCCATCCTCTGCCCTCTCAGGAAAAGCCACCAGAGGGTGCTGGAGTCCCTGCAGGCCAGTCTGGACGTGGAGGTGAAGGGCCGGGCGGAGGGCCTGAAGCTGAAGAAGAAGCTGGAGGCGGACCTGGCGGAGCTGGAGCTGCAGGTGGACCTGCTCACCAAGGGCAACGCTGAGCTCAGCAAAAGCCAGAAGAAGCTGCAGCAGCAGATGAAGGTGGGCTCTGAGCTTCAGGCTTCACTCTGAGGCGGTGGAGGCTGCTTTAACAGCGTCCTCCTCTGCTCCAGGAGCTCCAGGCTCAGCTGGAGGAGGAGGTGCGGAGCCACGAGGTGAGCATGGAGGAGCAGGCAGCTCTGGAGCGGCGCTGTGCTGTGCTGCTCAGCGATGGAGAGGCCTCTCGCACCGCCCTGGAGAGCTCAGACAGGGCCCGCAAGATCCTGGAGGCGGAGCTGCAGGAGGCCGGCGAGAAGTACAGTGACCTGAACAACCAGGTGGGCCACAAGAAACTCTGTCTCCTTCACGCTGTCGCTGAGCACCATCACAGACCTTCTCCTCCATCAGCTCCAGTTGGCTCTGAGTGGGAGGAGGAAGCTGGAGGTGGACCTCCAGACTCTGCAACAGGAGCACGAGGAGCTGCAGGCAGAGCTGAGAGGGAGCGTGGAAAAGGCCAAGAAGGCTGGCGTTGAGGTAAAAGGCAAAAAGACAACAACCCTGATTCAGAACAACTCCAGGCCTCGAGGGCCGCACGAGTCGTCAGTTTGCCGCATGAGTTCTAGATGTCCAAGCTCTACTCATGACTGATTACCTGCTTCAGGTGTTAGAACACGCCAGAGCGGATATGATGGAAACATGCAGGAATGAGGCCCTCGAGGCCTGGAGTTGCTCCCTGATCTAAAAGCTTCTTCTCTGTCAGCTGGCACGAGTGGAGAGGAGCTTCGTCTGGAACAGGAGCATGCGCTCCTTCTGGAGCGGGCCAAGAAAGGTCTGGAAGGCCAGATCAAAGACATGAGCGGCAGGCTGGAGGAGGCCGAGCAGATTGCTCTGAAGGGAGGGAAGAAGATCATCCAGAAGCTGGAAGGAAGGTGCAGCTTTTCCATCCCAGACTCAGGAACGCAGCCTGTCTTCAAGCATCTTTCAGCAAACCCTCAGCATCCGTGTGATTCTGCCTGCAGGTGAAGGAATTGGAGCTGGAGTTCGACTCGGAGCAGAAACGCCACGCTGAGACGGTGAAGACGCTGCGGAAAAACGAGCGACGCCTGAAGGAGCTGCTGTTTCAGTCCGAGGAGGACCAGAAGAACCAGCAGCGAATGCAGGAGCTGGTGGAGCGGCTGCAGAACAAGATGAAGGCCTACAAGAGACAAGTGGAGGAAGCTGTGGGTGCTGCCATCCTCTGAACCTCCTCTGCTCCTCGCCGTCTGCTCACCCTGCTTCTCTGCTGTCTCTGCAGGAGGAGCAGGCCAACATGAACCTGGCCAAGTACAGAAAGACCGTCCACGAGCTGGACGACGCAGAGGAGCGGGCCGATATCGCTGAGTCAGCGCTCACCAAGATCAGGAGCAAGAACAGAAGCAGCTTTGGGAAAGGGCACTCCTCTGTAAGATCTGGGTCCAAACCGCCATCCGGCTCGCCATCCGGCTGCTGCACGCGGTCATCCCTCCTGCAGCAGTCTGGACTGCAGGGACCAGATTCTTTTTGCAGTTCTTTGTTCAATGTGCCTTTGAGCAAACACGTCACTCCCTCCACATGTCTAAAACTAAATCTGTTTTTTTAACAATCTTCACTAAATTTCACACACGCTTCCAGCTTTAGTCGATGACCACAACTGAAGTTTCATTGACCTTTGACCTCAGGAAGATGCCACCATCCTTAAATCACCCCCCCCCCCCCCCCAATAGAAATCCACTTCAGTTCTAGCTTTAGCATGATTAGGTGTGTATCACACATTTACACTTGTGATCAATACATAAACAGCCTCTTTGAGAATCACTGGGAAGTAAGAAGTGGATTTTTATCGGCGCCAGTGAGGTGAGCTGTTTCCCTGTAGCCTTTTGACCAGAATATGGTAAAAATGTAAGACCTGGATCCGTGGCTAAGGCTGAGCAAAACTACAACATGCAACCTTAGAAATGTGGTTAACAAGAAAGCTCTGTTGCCGAGGAAATCCAAAAGTTAACGTTTGCTAATTCTTGTAAAGCTACAGAGATCTGGTCTTTCTGCATTTAGAAAAACCCTCAGCCTGCAGCTTGAGGATGTTAGCAAGGCTTTTGTTGGAGAAAACATCATCGTCCATTTCCTTATGAAACCTTCTATTATACTGAAAACAACTTCATAGCCCTTTGTTCATGGACTGTACTTCATTCAGCAGCTTCTTTTTCGGAACGTTTGCGCTTTAAAGGGTTAACGGGTTCTGTTCACTGGGTAAGTTGCTGTTTTGTGAAAATGAAGGAGCTGTCTGCTTCCCTTTCAGGGTTACAGCACGCCGTTCCCCAGCCTGGTGCGCTCTCCCAGCTCTGTGGGCTCAGAGGGCCGAGGAGAAAAGATGCTGAACGACGACGGCGAGTCGGTCAGCTCGCTCATCCCTGCGTACCTGAACTCCCTGAAGAAGCTGATGATCGAGGATTGATGAAGACTCTGCAGCCTTCCTCTCCACAGCTGGACGCTGTTGCAGAAACTCAGCGAGCAGCTTCATGTTTCTCCTGTTTGGTGTCTGGACTTTGAATTAACAGAAATGTAGACTCTGGCTTTTGTCCTACAGGTGTGTGATGCAGTTCTGCTTTCCTCTGAGACCTCTTCCGGTGATGCCTCCGGCAAACTTTCACTGACTTTTCTGCTGAAAATTAAAGTTTTATACAAAGAAAACGGGTCAGAATCTGGCTTCCTTCAAACCCAGAAGAATGGAGTCAAACCAGTTCGTCGCGGTGCTGTAACTGGAGTTTGTTCAGCTCCTGCAGCTTTTGCATGATGGTTGGTAGAAACAGAACAGAGCGCAGCCAACAGACAGTTACTTTACTGTTTATTAGGCAAACGTTCAGCTGTTAACACACAGAACTGTGTCTGCAGAGCAGGAAGGTTTATTTTTGCTGTTTGTCTCCTGTCAGTAACACTGAGGACACATCCAGATGAAGCAGATTCCCAATACTCTCAGTGCCTGGAGAAGCTGGTCTTTTTGGAATACTCTGCTGGAGCTCAGTTTGTCCCGCCTCCATCCATCCACGCTCCTAACAGTCATGACTCGTCCACCACATCACAACCTTAGAAAGAACTCTGGAGTAAAGTGCATCAAGGTTTCAAGTTCTCATGAGGAATGCATTCAACAGTTTATGCTGTGTGTGAAGACACATTGGTGAATGACTGTTCCGCACAGGCCTGACCTCTGAGTTTATCTGCTGCAGCTCCATGAGGCCGACATGAACATAGACGTCTTCCCAGAGTTCCAACAGAAACGAGGAAAGAGCAGCGTCTTCTCCTGGAGCTACAGGCTGCATGATTTTGGAACTGGAACCCTTAAAGAAATGTTCCTTCCTTCCACGTGTCCTGGTTGAAACACTTCCAACTCTGTGGTTCCCCTCCATCACAAGTCCTCAGAAGGGAGTCCTCCTGGCTTGGAAAACCAGCACATTAACAGTCCAGCTAGAAAAATCTTGGATCTGAGAGACGGCATGGAGAAGACAGTTGGATCTGCCACATCCAGACTGTTCAGAAACAGCTGGGCCCGGTCACGACCCGACAGATGTGCTGCGGCAGCTGCTGGTGGCACACAGGTGTTTTAACGCTATACGAGGGGTAAGAACACCTACAAAAAACGCTTCCTGAAGAACGCCCGTTCCTGAACGTATTTGAAAGTGTCCTCAGTTCAGATCCAGTAAAGCAGTTTCTTCTCCTGCAGTCATTGTCCACACATCTGAGTTAGGATCACTGGGTAAGAACCAAGCTGCACTAAGTTCTATGGAAAAGTGCGGTGAGGTTTGTGCTGCTCGTCTCCAAACTCTCTCAAATCATCTCCCAACAAACCGAAACAAACAGAGAAGAGTTCATGAGACATCTGAGACAAAAACTCCAGCGGATTTTTCATAGAACCGATCAGATCTCCTGGACTTGGTCTGAATGAGTCTTGGAAGAACCCATCTGCTGAGTGACACTGGGAGGAGCTTTCTCTGGTAACGTGTTTTACATCCTGCACGGTTCGAGTTAACCAGAATGCCATAAAAATGTAAGTAGGATGTTCTCGACGTGGAGCTGCAGCAGATAAAGGAGGGGCTCCACACATGCTCTGCCAGTACCTCAGTTCAGTCTGCAGTGGGGGTTAAAGGTTAGAGTAAAGCTGCTCAGCCAGGTTTTCACTGGGGCGTTTCCAAAGTCCGATCTCAGAGGTTCTGTACCCCATCATGACCCCACCCGCGCCGACTCCTCCCCATTTGGCAGCCATCCCGGTCCATGGAGATGCTGTGGGCAGAACTCAGACCTCGATGTCAACAGGCCGGACCTCCCCAGTCCTGTTCTGGCGTACCCACATCTCTTGGTCTTTGCTCGGGTCCACGGCCTGCAGAAGCTGGTCCACCGGCTCCATGGTCTGCAGGGGGAGGAGCAAAATCAGTACCGCTTCCTTAACAAAATGGACGAAGGGTTGAAGGGTCGAAGAAAAGAAGGGACGAAAGGTCAAAGGGAGGATGGGACGAAGGGTCAAAGGGACGAAAGGAAGAAGGGACAAAAGGTCGTAGGGACGAAGGGTCACAGGGTTGAAGAGTTCAAGGGACGAAGGGTCGAAGGGACGAAAGGTCAAAGAGAGGATGGGACAAAGGGAGGAAGGGACGAAGGGTCACAGGGTCGAAGAGTTCAAGGGACGAAGGGTCGAAGGGACGAAAGGAAGAAGGGACAAAAGGTCGTAGGGACGAAGGGTCACAGGGACGAAAGGTCGAAGGGACGAAAGATTGAAGCTACAAAGGGACGAAGGGCAAAAGGTTGAAGGATCGAAGGGACAAAGGGAAAAAGGGAAGTCACTGTCCCACTGTAGCAAAATTATTTCCTCCTGGAGGCCCCATGAAACGAGGAAACGTTTGACCAAACGCTCGTGGATTATTTTGCTGATTTGTCTTCCAGACCACCACAGTAAACAGAAGACTTGTTGATTTATTATAACGCATTATTTTGGGGCTTTTAGCTAAACAGTGCACAGGAAGTGTCAGTGTGGGTTCTGTCATTTACACTTTCACCACTAGGTGTCAGTGTTTTCTAAAGTCCTGCTGTTCAGGCTGTGATAAACATGCAAACTTTTATGATGTAACTTTACATTGTTTCCATTTATTTTTTGGCTCGTTTAATCATCCTGATTTCATTTTTTTTACACAAGTAAAATGTCTGTCTATAGCTGAACTTTCACATCAATCTTTAACAGATACTGTTTGTTTAGGCTATTTGGGTTTTGTCTGGCATCAGTTGCTCTGTTTTTCCCACAAAAAAAGAGAACTCCTTTGTCTGGCTGTGCCTGTATAATGATCTGCAGGACATCTTCTGCAGTAAATGTCCAGGATCGGACATTCTCGAGCTCTTTGTCTGCATTTAAGTTCTGTTGAAGGTTCATCGATTCATTTGGATGTTGTCCAAGTCCTTAAACATTCTTCAGGAATCCACTTCAGCTGCCAGCACTCATGCGTGTTGCAGGAAATGCGTGATTTTTTTCCCTTTTGGTTGAGACGTAAATGAGGAATCATGGGTTTGACTGGAACCACAGTTTTGGATATTTGGTGAAAATGAAAGGACTTGCAGTCCAGAAGAACCTTTCCTCCAAAAACCGCCTGCACACGGCCGGTTTGAAGACATGGATGCAACGGGATGAAAGCTTCACTCACACTTTGGTTGAACATGTCCGTTTCATGCCGTAGAGTGGTGTACTGACACAGATGCTGTCGGATCATCTCCACCCTCTCCAGCTCCAGCCTCTCCAGCTCCTGCAAGGAAGCAGGAGGAAGCCTGATTCTGCATCTGATCTCAGATCTCAGCAGGAACACCAACATCACTGCCGGGGTCTTACCAGGCTGGTGGTCACTATCTCCTCGAACCATTTGGACTGAGCCTGGTTATAAAGGTCGACACAGCGCATCAGCTCGTCTCCTGTTACAAAATATACGGAACGATCATTAGAAGCTTTTATTCTGAAAATGTTCTTTCACTGAGTCAATGGTTTACTGAAGGAAAGGCTTTGTTCTCCAGACCCCACTGCCACTCGTTTTTGCACAAAGAACCTTTAGAAATTCCTGTGATGAATCAGAGGAAAATTCAGCTGAAGACTCCGATGTTTCGTTCTGAAGCTGCTTCCTGTGGGTCCAAATGTTAGAAGCGCATTTTGTTCAAAGCACAACACGGGTGAAGGTTGGAGAAATCAAAGCCACAGAAGTTTGAACCCTGCACAAACTCAAATGTACCAAGAAGGTGCTTTCTTCCCCTCGGCAGCTGTTTGTAGCTTAGTGCAATTTTGTCTTCTCAATTGCAAATCTGAATACTTGTGTATTTGTAAATTCTTCCTCGTTTCAGCTGAAAACACTAGCTGTCATCCTCGGCTGGATGCAGATTCTTCAGATGATTTGACACATTGTGACTCCTCCTCCTGTTTGGATTCTGCAGCATGAACATCTGCTCAGTCTCCAGAGGAGAAATCCAACATCCTGGATCATGATCTTATTGTTGCAGCGTTGCCCACTGCTGCACAACACTCCCATTCACTCCCCATTCACAGCTCTGGAGCTGCTTTATCGGCCTCAGACGGGGCCTTGACCTCTGACCTGCTTGAGTGGATTTCCTGCGGGCCCTCTTCATGTCCTCCTCCGCCTTGCTGCTGAGCTTCATCTCCTGCTGCTGCATCTTCAGCTCCAGATCCTTCTGTCTGTCAGCCAAAGCTTTACGGGCCTGCAAGGACACATGACTCAGTTCAGATCCATGCTAATCTGTTCAAAAGCACCACCAAGAGCGTAAGCAACATCATTATGGTGGTTTTGCAACAGGGCGCTCAAACTCCAGGCCTCCAGGACTGGGGTCCTACATGTTTTCCAACCAACCGGCCATTGAAGCTGCTTTTTGGCTAAACACACCTGATGCCTGTAATCAGCTGCAGATCAATCAGCAGATCAGGTAATCAGCTACAGATCAATCAGCAGATCAGGTAATCAGCTGCAGATCAATCAGCAGATCAGGTAATCAGCTGCAGATCAATCAGCAGATCAGGTAATCAGCTGCAGATCAATCAGCAGATCAGGTAATCAGCTGCAGATCAATCAGCAGATCAGGTAATCAGCTGCAGATCAATCAGCAGATCAGGTAATCAGCTGCAGATCAATCAGCAGATCAGGTAATCAGCAGGAGACCTTGAGTCTAACGCCCATGTTTCAGACCAACTCATTCCAACAGTGTTCCAGATCCATTTCAAAAAGGCAGCAGACTAAGCAGATCAGTTTGACTTCTGTCTGTTGACAGCTGGTAAAACAGACACATGTTAACATATTTCCTCTGATTGGCTGCCTGGTAAAATCAGAATTATAAACTCTCAGTATGTTAGACTACATGAAAACGTCCTCCAGGAGTCTGATGATCATATATATCATTATCAAAATGATTTCAAGTTGTAATAATTCCGCCTTTTGGGATTATCTGGAGTAAAGTGGATTATGGCAGTCCTGAAATATTTCTGTTTCAGTGTTTGATGTTTCTTTTGCATTTTTTTCCTGGAGAAAAGTCAGTTATGAATTTCAGTTAAAAAAATGAAAGTTAAGAGCCGTGACGTACGGCCCGCAGGCGCTGCCCCCTTCTGGACCCACCCTCGCCAGTGGAGCGGCTGCTCCGTGTCCACGCCTCTGGTCAGAGCTGTTTGTGACAATTCATGGAGACAGACACTTTTTCCCAAAATGGCAGCTTTCTCGTTGATATTATCTCCATGGCAACCATTTTTATTTTTTGATCGCCTGGTGGTGGCGAGCAGGTCTGTAGGATTTTTAGCAGAATCAACAGAAGAACATTTTTGGATTTTCCTAGAGACGGCGTTTTGTTAACCATGCCCACATGGCTGAAATGTTGCTTTGTTTGCTTTACTGTTACGTTCAGCTTGAGCCAGTTCATGTATTATAGTTTCACAATATTCCAGTCACAAATATGAATATTGAAATTTATAGCTGGTATTAAAAAATTCAAGATGGCGGCCTCTCTTCTGGGGGTCAAAAGTCAACACAACTTTGGTTGCAGACTTCAGCGTGCGGCATGTGTGTGAAAGAGTGAAAGATGGCTCAAACAAGTTTTCTTCTTCCATACTTTGGTAAAATGTGAAAAAACCCCAAATGGCCACCAAGTGGTCGATCCGGTGACCATCCCATAACATCAAATATCAAGTGTGTTTGGTTTCGCTCGTGCATGTTGAAATACGTGACTTTTGATGGCTTTGGCCATCGTTTCAAATGTCATCGTTTGGGGTGGGGCATCCTCTACTCCTCTTTTTTTCCCCGGGTCACAGGTCTATGCTAACTTTGATGAGTTTTTGAGTGTGTGGCGGAAGTGACGTTTCGCTCCAAAGCGCAGTAAGAAAAAAGAAATCCGGTTTGTAATCTTGCATTCTTGGTTTGTAAATCAGAGCTCTGGAAATGAAATTATGAGGGAGAAGTTCAGCTGCAGCTGAAAGGGTCACCAGAGGCCACAGGTTCATCCGTACCTTCTCCACGGCTGTGTAGCGACCAGCCAGCTGTTTCCGCAGGTCAGAAATGTGGTGGTCCAGTCTCTTCATGTCCTTCTTGAAGTTCTCTCTGTAGGTCAACAGAGGCTTTTCCACCTCACTTTGGAGCTGCTCAGAAAGACGGCAGAGGTTAGCAAAAGCAACAACTGAACTCCAGTTTCTGTTTGGTTCATGTTTTCATCTTTAGGAACCAGGTTTTTTATTTGGGAGCTGGATTGCCGGTATTATTAATTACCAGTATTGCGGTTTTCTCCTTTTTCTACGGCCTTTTGTAGTTTTTGTGCTGTGACTTGTGTTATTTTGACGCTTCCCTTGCTCTAGGTTTTGCTTGTTTTCACATCCTGTCATTCAGTCCTCTTGATTTAGCCTGATCCTGGACATGCCCCTCACATCCATGCTGCCCAGTTTGGTCAGCTGTTTTAGCCTTAGTTTGAGCCCTTGCTTTTAGTTTTGAAATCTCATAATACATGTTGTTATTTTATAACATCAGAAATAAAAAACAGTGGGTTCATTCTGGTTTTGAAATACAATGGGGAGAAACAGAAACAGCGCAGACATTTGGTTTGAAGAGACAAACATGGAAAATGCTACTGAGTGAAAGACATTGATTACAAAAGATGTTATTTTTCCTTAAGAAAAGAAACTGTAGCAACTCGCACCGGGGCCTCTGAAAGTGCCAGGGCGGCTTCAGAACCTGCACAACACTTCTCTGCCTTAATGAAATGCTTCTTCATAAGCAATTCCTGTTTAAATCTGCTTGTCGGACACAATAGAAAACACGCTTTTATTTTGGTGTGCCTCTCTATTCTGTCACGATGTACAAGAGAATGAAGCAACATTTCTATCCGTTTTTTTGTCTTCTTGAAAAATCCTGTCAGGTTTGACTGAGCGCAGCGGGCTTCGCCCCACGAGTCCACATGTGCTGTGGAGCAGCGTCCCAGCTGTCATGAATGACATCTGCAGGAGCACAGCTCATTTCCTCAAATAAGTCCTGCTTTCTTTTTGGAAGAAAGACGCACATCTGCAGCAAAACATCGCCGGCTGTTCTCCTGCAGCGGTTCACTCGCGACGCTGTTTTATCAGCCTTATCCTCCCTGCATCTTCAGCTCGTAAACATGAAAGAAAAACGAGCATCTCTGCTCTTCAGACAGAGTTCAGACAGCATGGATTCCAGAATGAACGGAGGTCAGAGGGCACGGCTGAGTCAGAAACCACAGCAGGAGGGTTCCTCTGACGCTAATGAGAAAAACGTTTCCATATTCAGTCAGAGAAGGATGCTGAGAAACTAACATAGACCAAAAAGGGGCATCAGGAAACCCCTTCACACGATCAACCAAAAACAGAGGCAATTCTTTGAGTCATTGGTACTCAATGGAGCAGAAAACAGCTGAGATAATGAGAACATCTTCCTGCAGAGTTTCAAATAAATGAGCTAAAAGTGGCATGAAAGTTCAAGACATCAAGCTTTGAAATGATGGAGGACCTCCAGCCCCACACCACCACACTACCACCTCCATGCCATCTTTAACTCAACTATATTCAACATTTTGTTTTATTTCTGCAAACAAACAGTTCAATGCTTTAAGTATTTAACATTTCTAGCATTGGTGTTGATGTTTGTAAGCTCTCTTCTTAGTGGTTTTCAACCTTTTTCAGCTGAGGTTCACTTTATTATGGGTTTGGTTTCCTTTTCCTTTCCTTGTGGTGGTTTTGAGCAGATTTTGTGCTTTTTGCTTTGTTTCTACAGAGTGGTGTGTGGAAGGGGGCGTGGCTGTCCCTCATCCTGGGGCTGCCTCCTTGCTCACCTCCTCCTCATCATCATTTCCCCCTTTATTTAAGCATGTTCTTGGCTGCTTCTCCCTGCTGGATTATTCCTTATGGTTTTAGTTTGAATAAACAGTTTCTTCTACTCCTCTGACTCTGCTCTGGGATCTGCTTACCTACCCTGACACACTTTCCCCTTGATAAAAAAATCACAAAAAAGATGAACAGAGAGAACCGCCAGCGTACCAGGATAAAAAAAATTCTACTACACAGAAAACCCAGTGATGTTTCTTTTAAAAGATGGATTTGTTCATTCATATTTTGTTGATTCGTGGCAGAGTGATCTGCAGTCGTTTTAATCAGTGTCTTC